>APFE031442979.1:0-57724 GCA_000404065.3 Pinus taeda
GACTTAATGCCTAGTGACCAAATTTTGCTTGAAGACTCACTGAAATGACAAAATTTGACCTTGACACTTCAAAATCACTTTGTAAGAGCACATTTGATCACTGGAGGAAGGCTGTAAAGACTGACACTAACAAGAAGAAAAATGTCCCAAGTGCATTTGATAGAAATATTTTATTTATAGTTGCATGGGTTCTTCTTATGCTCCCCATCAACTGCACTTCTATAAAGAAAAATGTTGCACCTTTACATTTATAATTTTAAAAATATCAAACTAGTTACATCAACACCCACACTTGTGCTTAGCCACACCCATGCAACGCTAGTCTTATTCTTTGAGCATTTTAGTCACCATCTGGATCAATTTGATAATGGGAGGGATTCATGTGTTATTTCCATTTTCTTGATGTATGCATATGCTCCTTGTAGGATTTTCCTTTGATAATGCATTCTAATGTACTATATTTGAAAATGTGAATTATTTAGTCAAACTGTTTGAGAATATTATTACACGACGCCACACTTCACTTGTGGTTTTGATGTGTAGTTTTAGTATAAAAAATAGATACACAATCTAAGTTCATTTTGCTAGCTGTCATTAATAGCTCTTGTTGAAATTTCTAAATCTAACCATCATAAATTTTATCTATATTCTTCTTATTTATTTCTCCTACTTGTTAATTACCAATAAGTTATTTAAACATATAAACATCGAAATAAACACAATACAGTCTCAACCATATACAGATCAACAGCTGAGAGAAATAGCAAACAAAAAAATGACACCATTATTTTTGGACAGCTCATCCCCGGAAAAACCCAATGCGGGAAAACCAATGCAACAATTTTGAGGATTTATTTATTATGTAGTCTATCCTTGACTACAACTAGGTGCCAAATTGGCTCACCCGAGAGAGAAAAATAACCGAAAGTAATAACTCTCTATTCGGAAGCAAATATTCAGAAAATCTACCCCAGGAAACCCTCTCGAGCACCACTGAAGCACTACATCAGCCCTCCTCACCTCTACGTTAGCCTCAAACCACTCTACGTCAACCCTTTAAGGCGTTGTGCAGCACCTATGGCCTTATGTGTCACTCCTGCTCCCCTCTGTGTGGATGACGCAGGCCATTCTAGCTCTGCGTTGTCTCTGCTGGGCTCTGCGTGGCCTGCTCTAGCTTCTGCGGCCGCCTCTCTGCCTCTGCACTGGTCCCTCGGCACTATCTCTCCCTCTTTGTCTAGTAATCACTGCCCCTCGCTGAAAATTGATCACTGATTCGACTTTACTTAGCAAACCCCGCTCTAATAAATTGAATCACTGATCACTATGGTGTGTTCTCCAACTGACCCTCAAGCCTCCCCTTATACTTTTCTTGTTGGTCCTTCAATGACCAAGATTACATCTCTAATAAATGACTAAGATTACATTTGGCTTGATCCATGTCTTTTCGAACCTTCTATCCCATTTTTATATTAATACCCATTAATATTTTATTTTTCCCAAGTTTAGACTTAGGAACTCTATTAAAAATATTAATTATTTTAATATCTCCTTAATCGGATAGAATCTGCCCAAACCATTTATGGGCCTTGGATATCTCATGTGCTTTAGCCTATCCACCAATTTTCATGGCTAGAGCACATCTAATGCTACCCCAAATCAACACTCCTTCTTAGCGAGGACTATGCTCTAGTAATACTTCACACTCAACATCAGCCTGATTATATGAGACTAGTAACTGTGTTGATGCTAGGCCTCCTCGCGAAACATAGTTTACATTGTTGCATCCTGTACTCCTTCCCATGGCCCTACCACTACCACTGCTGCATCCGTATAACATCTCCCTCTGCATCCATGTTGTTGCTGGTCCTTTCCCCAAACACTGCATTTTCACTGCAACCCCCTCTCATCATGTTGCATCGTGCTACTGCTAAATGCTACTGTACTGAAACTCAGTTACTGAGAAGTAAGTAATTAATCCACCCAACTACTGACATTCCTGTCAGGCTAGAAACACTCCCAGTGCTGAAGTTCTCTCTGCCGCTATCAAGTGCTCCCTCTACTACCCCTACGCTCCTACAACAACTCCATGCCTCTCACACTACTCAAACCTCTTTGTCCCATCCTGCACTGTTGCAACCCTCTCTATGCATCTCGCACTGCTATAGCCTGCTAGCTCTGCACTTCTTGAGACTCTTGCACTGTAGCACTCTTTGCCTCTTCATTTGCATCTGTTTCTACTGACATCTGCTAGTCCTTTTACTCTCTCTTTGGGGCTCCTGTAGCAATGTATAGTCCAAGAGTTTGGGTACCTCAAGGATCCTACCCCTCATCGCCTATAGTCTTCCTAACTACAACTTGATGTCTCCCCACCTCTTCTCTAGAGGCTCATGATCACTCATGGCACAATCGTCATCCTCTTCTACCTCCTTTCCCACCTCCCCTGGAGCTACTTTGGAGTGAGATGCCTCTCCCTTAGTCTTCTTCCTCGGACACTAGTTCGTATAATGATCTAATTCCCCACAGTTGAAGCACTTGACCTTGGAGAGGTCCTTTTTCTTCCTCTTCTCCTGCTTCCCTACAACTTCCAAAGTTGTATCCTCTTCCTCTTCCTTCTAGATCCTGACTCCTTTGCTACTACTTCCCGTCTTGCTCAACTGTCTGATCTCTTTTTGGTGAAGAGCCACCCACAATTCTTCACAACCTGGAAGATTTTCCCTACCTAGTATGCTCTGAACAAATGTCTCCCACTCCTCAGAGACTACATTTAGTGCGGTCCTCACCATCAACTCCTAATCTAGCATGGCCTCTATGGAATTTAGTTGGTCCTAGATCTACTTCAACCGACGGAGGAAGTGATCTATCTGCTCCCCCTTCTGCACCTTGTATCATCGCAGCTGATTCTCAAGTAACATCTTCTTCTGGGCAGAAGTATGCTGGTACAACATCTTCAACATGTCCCACATTTCCTTTGTCATCTCCTTCTCAGAAATATGTTGGACCACATGATCCTTGACCGCATCAAGAATGATGCTTTTCACCTTGGTCGTTGCCTCCTTGTACTTCTCATTATCAGTCGGGTCAACTGGGATAGCCATTGTTCTCAAAGCAAATTTCTTGATCCAATGTTTATCTAGAATGGACAGGATCCTGGCTTTCCAGACCACAAAGTTGGATGCCTCGTCCAGCTTGTCCTGATCCATCAATCCATTCATGCCCATCTCTCTCCTCTTTGTTTTGACTCCTTGAGTCTCTACTTCCCTCTGGAAGTTCTCTTTTTGACTCCCTCTGAGTCGCTACTTTTCGTCTGGAAGTTCTCTGCTAGACTCCCTCTGAGTCTTGATTTCCCTCCTGGAAATCTGCCTGCCGACTGTCAAATCACACCTCTCCAATCTTTTGTTCACTTGCAACACTGATCCGGATTCCTTGGCTAGAAATCTGCCTTGGTAGCGACTCCCTCTACCTTGGTTTTTCCCTTTTAGGTATTGTTCTTCCCATAGCACCCCACCAGCTTCACTCCTCGCAAATTTTCCATAGTTCCTAAACCCTAGCAACTGAAGGATTGAGCCTTTAGGCTCTGCGTAATCCTGGCATTGGCAGAAATTCTCCCCTAGCCAACTGCGTCAACCCTCCTGGTCTCTGCGTGAGCCTTGTCTACCCTCCTCAACCTTTGTGCAAGCCTCTCTCTCGGCTGGACTAATGACGCAGTCCCTCTGCGTCAACTCTTCTTCTGTCGCTTTGTACAAGGAACAACTTTTGTCACTCGAGACAATTATTTCTTATACAGATGCTTTTCCTTAGCTGATGCCTTCATCTCTCTTGTGATTTGCAACCACCCTCTGATACCAGGTTGAAATTTGTAAGTCTAACCATTAGAAATTTTATCTGTATTCTTCTGGTTTATTTCTCCTACTTTTTAATTATCAACAATTTATTTAAACATATAAATCTCGAAATAAACACAATACAGTCTCAACCATCTATAGGTCAACAACTGAAAGAAATAGCAAACACACAAGTGACAACGTTATTTTTGGACAACTCATCCCTGAAAAAACCCAATGCAGTAAAATCGGTGCAACAATTCTGAGGGTTTATTTATTATGTAGTCTATCCTTGAGTACAATTGGGTGCCAAACTGGCTCACCCAGCAGAGAAAAATAATGGAAGTAATGCGTCTCTATTCGAAAGCAGATATTCAAACAATCTGTCCCATGAAACCCTCTCTAGCACCACTAAAGCACTGCGCCAGCCCTCTTGGCCACTACGTTAGCCTAAAACCCATCTTTGTCAGCCCTCTGAGGCATTGCGCGGCCTCTACTGCCTTTTGCGTCACTCCTGCTACCCTCTACGTGGATGACACATGCCCTTCTAGCTTTGTGATGTGTCTGTTGGGCTTTGCGTGGCCTTCTTTGGATTCTGCATCCGCCTCTCTGCCTCTGCGCTGATTTCTCAGCACTATCTCTACCTCTCTGTCCAGTACTCACTGCCCCTTATTGCAAACTGATCAATGATTTGACTTTACTTAGCAAACCCTGCCCTAGTAAATTGAATGATTGATCACTCTCATGTGTTCTCCCACTGACTCTCAAGCCTCCTCTTATACTTTTCTTGTTGGTCCTTCAATGACCAATATTACATCTCTAATCATTGGCTAAGATTATATTTGGTTTGATCCATGTTTTTTGGAACCTTCTAACCCAGTTTTATATTAATACCCATTAATATTTTATTTTATTAAAAATATAAATTATTTTAATATCTACTTAACCGGGTAGAATCTACCCAAACCATTTTTGGGTCTTGGAGATCTCATGAGCTTTAGCCTCTCCACCAATTTTCATGGCTAGGGAACATCCGATGCTATCCCAAATCAACATATCTTTAATCCAAATCACCCATAAGAGCATGTGATGAGGCATGTAGTTGCAAATATTGAGGTAGAATTTGTCCCTCTTATAAGCCTAGGGATTTCTCTCTTCTTGAATAAATTCTAGTATGTGCTTTTACAAAGATACGTGATTATAAAGAGTTAGGTTCTCATTTGTCTTCTAGCAATGCTTAGGATAGTCTAACATAAACCTTTGGGCAACAAAGTGAATATCATGTTTAAGGTTATATAATAGATCAGGTGCATGAATATGAACATATGGTAGTGAATGAGAACTATAAGGATTTCACTTATTTTCCCTACATGAAGAAGGCATCCATGAAGGCAATTTTAGGCAAAATCCCCGAATCCATGGCTTTATTGGAGATTTAAAGAAACGAGAACTCCTACAGACCAATGTTGGTTCATTTGAAGAAGTAAATTGGCTAGATCAGAGGGATGCCTCTTAAACATAACCCAAATAGTTTTAGATCGAAAGAACATAACTGAATCCCAAATCAATAGCATAATATGGTTAGAATCAGAATTACTTGTTGCTAGCCTTTAGTGCAATAGACATGTCAAAGGTAACTGAAACTCTTAAGGTATATATCTCAGCTAGCCTAGAAAATGCCAATCTAGGGGCCACTGTTGTTGATATAAATGGAGATGGCAATTTTTTTATGAATGTGCAAGAATTGGCCACGATGAAAACATGCCTGTTTAGATGATGTTATTGAACAATCAACACCTGGGCATGATGGTTCAATGGAAAGACCAATTTTACAAAGAAAACAAAGCACATACTTACCTCGGGGATCCATTTGTTGAATGTTGTTTTATATGGTGGGATTCTTCTCCAATTTATGCCTTATGATGTTTCCTTTGCAACATTTGGCGCAATTGCTAATAATAAAACAATTAACCATCTATAATATTAATAACATATGTGTAGTCTAATTTATAAATGAAATGAGCTTCTCACTTAAATCTACCATACAATCTCAAGTAACATTGTAATTTTTTATTGTCTAAAATAAATTTTTGAATACATAAATAAAATTAACACCATAAAAAATCTTGGAACTTAAATTTTAATTTAAACTCAAGATTCAAAAATCTCTATAAAATTTGGATTAAAATTAATAAAAAAATTACGTTTTAAAACAAAACATTTTATTTACAAATTAAACTACTCTAATAAATAATTTTTTATTTAATAACATTTTTTTAATACTATAACGAATATTTTACTTCCAATATTCGCTGATAATTATCTTACTTCACCTTAAGACATTTAAGATAGCCAAAAATTCAACATGAAATTTTAAATCATTTAAGAGATGGATTGATTTAAAAAATTGAGAGAGTTCACTCATTTAAGTAACTCCCATCATTACTTACCGAGTCAGGGAGAGTGGCGGAAGGTTAGAAGAAAAAAGAGAGAAAAACATATTTTTTTCTCCAATGCATATTAATTTTCTGGTTATTTCCGTTCTGGTTTTTACTTTGATCAGCAGTTTTTGACTTGCGATTGGACATGCGCTTCAGTATCTACAAAATATAATTTTCTTATCATTAATAAAATTAAGAATTTTCCTAGGGAAAAAAAAATTAACTCCCATCATTAATATATTGATTAAAGCATGTTTGATAGTGAAATTGTTAGGGATTTCTTAACTTACTAATAACATTATTATATTGGTAATTGAATAATATGTACATAAGTTTTTAATAGAAAATTAAAATTTAATTGTTTTATAGTTTTTTTTTTTTTTAATTTAATGACATGATTAATTTATTTGAGATTTTATTTTATTTTATTGGAATTTAGCAAAATCATATTGTATTTTTTTGTTTTTGTTTGAATGCATAAATAGATTTAGCATACATAGAATTTTTGGGATGTGAGACTGTGTAGAGTTCACATATCAAACTTATCATTTCAACAATTTTTTACTACTCAAAAACCTCCAAAACTTATAACAATTAAATTACCACTAATTCAAAACAATTAATTCATTTACTTATTCAAAAATATATTTTAAACATATAACATTTAAAATTAACTAAAATATCTAATTGCTAAACAAATATGAATAAATGGTTTTGCAAAATAATTAAATTATTAATATTTTAATAATTAATTAATTAATAAATATAACATCAATATTTTTCAATTAGAATATTTTATATCATTTAATTAATACTTACAATATTAATAAAATAATTGGATAATTTAAATAAATTTTATATTTTAAAAATATTTTTAAAATAAATAAAATTATATTTAATTTCATTAATAGAAAATTTTACTTCAAAAATTTGCCGATAATTATCTTAGCAAATCTTAGGACAATTAAGATGGCCAAAAAGAAGCTCACTCATTAAAGATCATAACTAACCTTAACATCGGTAGTATAAGTAATATCACAAATGTGTTGACGATACTTTCCACAGTAGAAATTGTCTGCCTGTCTCGGCAGAGGACACGCAGTTTATAAATACAGAAGCTGAGTCTGTCTGCATCTCTATGTCTTCGCCAAGGAGGCCTGAAAATTTCGCATTTTACAACCAGAATGCTCTTTTAAATACAGCCATCGTTATGCCGCAGGATGTCCTTGGATAAGCCTGCCTTGTTGGAGAATTTTAGATGCACCACATATATCCTACGATACAGTGCTCCGAAGTCTGGATGTCCATTGATTGCTTTTAACTATTAAGATAAATACGTGTTAATGTTAGCATAAATCTGAAGAAGATTGAAGTGTGAATCAAGCAGAGTTTATTTTTTGTTTGGATGATTTTGGTAATTTTTTTTAGATCAATCATATCATGAGTTTTTGTCAAAGTTTCGAACCATCTAATGTGGTTTATTCTCACTTTTGTTTTGAGAATCCAAAAAGAATTTATCAAAATCAGTATGGATTATAAAAATTTAAAATCAATCGTTATTATTTAGATGAGTTTAATGAAAAAATTGCAAGTGTAGATTATGATGAATTTATATTAATTACTTTATGGATGTTATTTACTTAGTTATTTTATATATATATGGGGGTTTAAAATTGTACTGAGATGGTTTAGAATTATAATTTTTAATAGTAAATATAGAAAATTTAATGAGGTGGTTTAATTATTTAGAGTTTTGGAGTTTTTGAGTTTGAATCTGGCAAAACAATTTTTGGTTGGACTTTTTTTAATTTTTTTAATGTTTAAATTCCATTTTTGAATTATCTATTTAGCACTGTCAAAAATCCATGTGGCAATGAGCTTGTGTAGAGTTCTCATATAAAACGTGTGATTTCAGCAAATTTTTACTAGATTTTGGGAAAATTTCACTACAAAACGTGCCCAAAAACTACAAATCATGGTATAATTAGATTTAGACTGATTCAATTGTCTTAAAATTTTCAAAACACTTAAATCATTTATATATTGAAAAACACAATTTAAACATCTAAAATTTAAAATCGCCTAAATTATTTAATAATTAAAAAAATTATATCTTTTAATTAATATGTTACTATTATAAAACAATTAACCATCTATAATATTATAAAAAAAAATTAATCTAATTTATAGTAATCTAACTCATAAACAAAATAATATTTTCGCAAAAGCTATAAAATCTCAAGTAAAACCCTCTTACATTTTACACCCACCCAGAATATTCTTTTAACCAGAGCCATCGTTATATTAAGTAGATTATCGATATTATTCCCTCAGTTAATACATGTTATATGTTGGCAGGAAATTATATTATTAGATTATAGTTTTGTTTGGTTAGATTTCTAGTGATAAAACGAGGAGTACGGCCTCTAATGCCTTGCCTTTCCATAATCTTCCTTACAGTTTTTTTTTTACAGTAAGAAGCCTTTCCTTTCCATAATCTCTTTTTTTTTTCCGAAAAAAGCTTAAGCTTTATATTATATGAATTGGAGAATAAGTACAAAATAAAAACCATTACATATTTTTTTGAAGATGATTGAAAAACATGTTTTCCATCTCTTATAAGGGGAGAAAGCGAAAGCTATCATATTGAAACTATATACCGATCCTCAAAAACAGATCATATAAACCTTGGAGCATAAAGCTTTAGTATTTCAAGGGAAGTGGGTATCCCTTTTTGTACAACAAAATTGCATGTATAATTTAGAGCAGTAAATCAAAACCAAAAAAGAGAAAGCATATACAAATTTTGCAGAAAAAGAGAGAGGCTTGGATTTAACCTGAAAATAGGAAATCCCCCATGTCATATGTATTGTGCTCCCAAGTGATCTCCAAATACCATTTGCTAGGTGCTCCAAACAATCTTTTTTTTTATAAAATATTTGTTTCCATGTGTAGAAATTCCCACTGTAGATCAACAGATTATGCAATATACTAGAGAAAAATACATAATCTACTTCTACAACAAACTTGCGAAGCTTAATCGAATATGAGCAAGATCAAATAGAACACATATAACTGAGAATGAGAAATCAATCACACATGAACATAGAAGAATACTTTGGGGAAAGCCTCACCCTAAAACCCCTCTCTATATTATCATATAAGTGGAAATATGTTCAGATTACACAAAGAATCAACTCAGAAACTATCCTACTCTCTCTGCAATCAAACAATACAGCTCACAAACTGAATAAACACAATATATGCCTTTCCTCAGCCCTCCAAGCCTCCTATTTCCTTGCGTAGTTTTTCTTGGGGTAAAGGTTTGCATCTGCTTCATTCTTGGTGAAGCCCAACCTGGTGAAATAGCTGTCGATCCTAGTGTACCAAGCACGGGGTGTTTGCTTTAGCCCATACAAAGCCCTCTTGAGTTGGCACATATGTGATTCACTATCAAAGTTCTCGAAACCCTCTAGCTGCTCAATGTACACCTCCTCCTCAATCTTCCCATTGAGGAATGTTGTCTTCACGTCCATTTAATGGATCTTCCAACCCATCTGAGCTGATACTGCCAACATCGATCTGATAGATCAATACCTTGTTGCAAGAGCAAAGGTCTCATCGTAGTCGATCACTTCGACCGGTGAGAAACCTCGGGCAACAAACCTTGCCTTATGTTTCTCAACACTGCCATGAGCTACCTGCTTTACTTTGTAAAGCCATCTAGAACTAACCACTAACTTGTCCTAAGGTCTTGGGACAACATCCCACACACTATTTCAAATGATAGAGTCATACTCCTCTACCATTGCATCAACCCAAACTGGTTGTTGCACTACCTCCTCGAATGAAGAAGGTTCGTACTCTACACACTCCCCAACTAGGGCCACGTACCTAGTGTACTGCTCTGGCGACCTCCTCTATCCGCGCTGAGAAGATGGTTGTCCCACATTCTCCATCGCATCCAACATCAACCCATCAACTTCCCTTAAGTGTTTCCTCCCTTCTCTGGAAGTCTCAACATGAGTGGATGTCTCCACTCCCGGATCCTCTGCATGTGGCTACTCTGCATTAATCTGAGGCTCCTTCTCCTTAGGAACTGAAAGTTCCTCCTCTGCATGTAACTTGAGCTCCCTCTCAAGTGACACTCACATGGCTTTCTACTTATCGAACTTCAGATCCCTGCGTACCACTGTCCTTTGACTAGTAGGCAGGTACACCTAATAGTTGTGGGGTGTATCAGTGTACCCCACAAGTATTCCCAGCTTAGTTGTTGGATCTAGCTTCTTCTAGGCATCTTTGGTCACATGACAGTACACTGATGATCTAAAGATTCAGAAGTGACGCACATCTGGTCACCTCTCGGAAAAGGTCTCCATAGGTGTCTTCATTCCCAGTATACGGTGTGGTCTTTTGTTCTACAAGTATACTGTTGTACTGCATGCCTTAGCCCACAAATGCAGTGGTAGGTTTTGGTCATGCAACATCGCTTGAGCTGCTCCCCACAATCGATTTGTTCTTCCTTTTGGCCACCCCATTCTGCTGTGGGTTATGGGGTGTCGTCAACTCCTGTTTAATTCCTTCTACAACACAGAAGTCCTTAAACTATTGGGAGACATACTCTCCACTATGTCACTACGCAAGGCTTTTATATTCTTTCCAGATTCTTTCTCTACCAAGGCTTTAAACTCACAAAACCTCAAGAACGTCTGATATTTCTTTTGCATAAAGTAGATCCAGCATCTACGAGAAAAATCATTAATAAAAATAACATAGTACCTTTGTTTAGCAGTGGGGGCTGTAGAGAATGGTCCACAAACATCTAAGTGAACTCGCTCCAGGATTGCTCCAGCTCTATTGTCTCGATCCGGAAAGGAATATTTCACATACTTACCCAAGGTAAAACCTTTTCATGTATCTGTCTGCTCCAGTTTTCCCTTGGGAAGTCCGGTAGAAATCTGTTGCATGATCTTCAGGGCTCCATGGTGCAAGTGGCCCAATATTCTATGCCATAGCTCGCCAACATCTTGGCTCTGCACCATCTCAGCTTTGGAACTCAATGCAACACAATCGTCTACCTCCAGCTTGTAGAGATTCTTTACTCGAACCTTGATTTACTTGGTCTGTCTAATGCCGATATTCCTCAGGAATACCTTTCCTTTACTAAAGACTACATCATAGCCTTTATCTTCTAGCATAGAAATGGACACAGGATTCTTCTTCAGACCTGGTACAAACTTTACACCAGTCAGGGTGAGAGGAGCTCCATGCTCCCTCTGAAACACAACCGTACCTTCACATGAAACATGGTATCATCACCCATCTCGATCTGCATCTGGAGATCCTTCTCCTCCAAGGTACTGAAAAGATTCTTGTCACCTAACATGTGGAATGAAGCTCCACTATCCAGGTACCACACACATCCCACCATGGATGAAACCATGCATGCGATAAGAGAGAAATCCAACTCAAAATATGAGGCCAATGCCTCACCATCAGATCCCTTTGAGGATCCCTTCTTAGATTTCTTCTGTGGACAATTCGTATTATAATGGCCCACTTCATGATAATGAAAGCATCGCACTTTCATTTTGTTAAACTTCTTCCCACCATGCGAAGAAATGGATCTGGGATGGGACGCCTTCCCTTACCCCTTCCTTGCCTTACTCGCTAAGGCTAGATTTTCCTCATCATCTTGCTTTGATGAGGATCCATCTCTGTTGCTTCTTCGTATCTCCTCCTGCATTAGATCCGACCAAAGTCGTTCCCAATTTAACAATTTTTATCCTCCATTGACTGAGTCTTGGTAGCTATGCCAGCTCTTAGGAAAACCGAGGATTGCAAGACTCACCATGTCATCATCCATTGTCGTGATCCCTACACTTCAAAGCTCATCCCTGTAGGTGGTGAGCTCGTTCAGATATGTAGATATTGTGTGAACCTTTTCACACTTGATTTTTTGAAGCTTTTCTTTTAGCACCAGCTTCCTCTGATCGTTGTTGTTCTAATATAGATCTTTCAATGTTTTCCACATCGAAAATGCTGTCTCCTTTCCATGGAGGCTCGAGACAATGTGGTCTCGAACTCCCTCTAGGAGGATTCTCCTTGGTCTAGCCACACATTTCTTCTATTCCGCCAATTCTGTAGCATCAACCGTTGCCGGCTTGGTGACTTCTTGATCAATGAAGTCCTTTAAACCGTTATCCTCTAATACTACTTCCATGCGATCCTTCCAGGCTATATAATTTGACCTGCCATCAAGGGAATACTCGAGTCTTAAACTGTTGAATGCAATTGGTGAAATTGAGATGTGATAGGAGTTCGATTTCTATATTCAGGAACCTCAAACTTCTCCCTTTTCCCTTCTTGTATATTGTTCTTCACTTTGATCACCTTTTCTCTGATACCATGTAGAAATTCCCACTTTAGATCAACAGACTATGCAATATACTAAAGCAAAATACAAGATCTACTTCTACAAAAAACTTGTGGAAGCTTAATCGAATATGAGCAAGATCAAATAGACCACATATAACTGAGAATGAGAAATCAATCACAGATGAACATAGAAGAATACTATAGGGAAAGCCTCAGCCTAAAACCCTATCTATGTATTATCATACAAGTGGAAATATGTTCAAATTACTTAAAGAATATACTCACAAGCTATCCTGCTCTCTTTGCAATCAAACAATACAGCTCACAGACTAAATAGACAAAAGATATGCCTTTCCTCAGCCCTGCAAGCCTCCTATTTCCTTGTGCAGTTTTTCTTGGGGTCTAATGATGCCACCTATGTGATTGGCCTCACCACACACTCACTAAACTGAAGAAGTTAATGCGCAATCTCCAAGGAATGAATTCCTTATGCATGCAAGAGATATCCTCCAAGGAAAATTCCTGCAACTGATAGTACATTGTCCCATCATCTGATCTCAATTGGGTTTCTGTTTGAACTAACATGCATGAGTTATTTATGAGAGAATATTCAGTTATCTGAAGTGTACCAGTTACATGCATGCATGCATTAACTAACTGAACATACAATAAGTTCAACAAACTATTTGAACTAATCTAACAGGACTTAACTCGGTTATCTTAGCTAACTAATTACAATTCAAATTACAACTCATCCATATCTCTTTAACTAAGGGATAAATTCCTCAATTAATGGAGAAACTATTGCACGTCCGCACATAGACTTCATGTTTGATTTTCTACAACTAATTAACTCAAGATAAATTAATTAATTATTTTACAAACAACTGATAAGATCAAATTCAAATTTTACTTCTCTATTTTAGTTGAGGGACTAACTAAAATAGGAAGGTATCCTGAAATGCTATTTATGGCAGTGCTATTTTTATCACTTCTATATTTAGCATTTCTTGTTGCTATTTTCAACACCATGTTCTAGGATCTATCTATGTGATAGATTGTGTAGTCTCCCTAAAGCTGCCAAAGGATGCCTATTCTCTTCAGCCATCCTTGTAAAATAGGAGTGTTAATGGAGACCTTACCCAAAACTTGATCAATAATGTTCTACGAGTCCCCGTATATGTGCAAGTATGGGATATTTAGAAAGTTATTGAACCACAAGATCCCCCATAGAGAAACTGATTGCACTTTGTTGTTGTAGTGGCCTCCATTCTAGAAAATCCTGTAGGATAGTTTAGCTGATATAGTAATCCAAAACCCACATGCACAAGAACCCATTTGTGCTGCTCCATCAAAAAAGCCCATTGGGTACATAAACTGTGTGTTATTATGCACGTGTGGGTTGTTGCTGGGATGATTGGGTTGTGAAAAGAAAACATAGAAGTTTGATACGATTCGATTGGAGACCTGATGAAAGTCCTCCCTTGAGTTCTAAAAAAGATACTTGTTTTTCCAGTTCCAGATGGTCCATAAAATAAGTAATGGAATAGCTCTCCATGAGGATTTCTGAGTGCTCCACCACTTTAGAGATTCCTTGATGGAGGAATGCAATATATACTGAAAACCAAAATTTTTATACAGTTTCTTCCATACCTGCACAGTATGTCGACATTGCAGAAAAATATTATTGTTGTTTTCATTATCACTTTTACAAATAGAGCATATACCCGGCCCTTGCCATTGTCTTTTCTAAAGTTCTCCCATATGAGATTCTTATTGTGGAAAGCCAACCAAGAAAAGATAATGATTTTATTTGGGATTCCTGTTTTCCAAAAGGCAAAAGGGAATTATAAATATGCTTGCAATGATGATACCCTAGAGAGAGAGAAATAAGTATTGGTAACAATGATATTATCAGTTGTCATCTTACCCTTCCATGTGATTGAGTCTCGGGGTCCCATGCGGCAAATGCCAATGTGTTTGATATTTTCTATAATCTAGTTCCACTGTAAGGCCATGTGGCCATTAAGGCCAAGAGAGTGGGTGTCTTTCCAAATGGGAACTAGACCTTGCCAATCAGTTATAGCTTGACCCCAAAAATAAATGCCCTATCCATTTAGGAGAAATTTGATGTTCTCAGGGATGGAGCATTCCTCCCCAACACCAAAGATTGGGTCAACAGCAATGAGGATACAATTTCCAGTTTGAAATTTCCATGTAAGTTGTTGAAAGAAACATTTTTCTATTTTCTGGAAGCTTTTCCAAATGGTAGATCCCTGCTTGATGCCTATGGCACCTTTTCTATACCAATTCCTAAAATATTTATTCTTGAGGTATTTGTGCTAGATGATTTTTCTCCAGGGGCCATTCCCAAATAAACCTCTCCATAAGGATTTCATCAACAACATTCTGCCAAATCTGTGAAGACGCATAATCCCCCATCCACCTAATTCCTTCAGGAGAGTGATGCTGACCAGTTTGGTGAGATAGTATTTTTTTCCTTTCGTGGCTCCCTCCCCATATGAAGTTTGTTGTTAGGCGGTTTAGATCCTTGACAATGGATGTAGGAATGTGGTATAGATGAGCCCAGTAAACTGCCAATGATGCTAAAACTGCTTGGGAGAGGGAAACTCGCCCACCTAGTGAAAGACATCTGAACTCCCACCCAAATATCCTTTTGAATAGGTATTGCCTTGATACCAAATAAATCTTCAAAATATGTAATAATCTCCATGTCTCAATTTCCGTGGTATATTACAGATTTTCCATTATTTATGTGCAATCCTGTAGCATTTGCAAATTTATTAAAAATATTAAAGAGATATAACCAAGAAAAGTGACAGAGCATACCCAGGATCAAAATATCATCTACAAAAAGACTGTGTGAAATGCTGGTGTTTTTGCCTATCATCAGTGGGCGAAATTGTTCCTCTATTACCGCTCTTTTTATGTGTAGACTTAGGCTATTCATTACCAGAATGAAGAGTAGTGGGGAAAGTGAGCACCCTTGCCGCAAACTTCGAGCAACCCGAAAATATTTAGTTGGATAACCATTTATTAAGACATCATAATTTACATTATCTACACATGCCATTATCCAATTTATACATCTAGGGCTAAGTCTAATTTTGATAAGGACGGATCTAAGGAAGCCCCAATCCAGGCAGTCATATGCCTTCCTCAAGTCAATCTGGAAGATAGTTGCATTTAACTTCTTGATGTGTATCGAATGCATACTCTCCTGCATGTTTGCAACAACATCATGCATGAGCCTGTTCTAGACAAACCCATGTTGTTTAGGAGAGATGTACCGCGAAAGAGTATTTCGCATTCTGCCTACAATTGTCTTTGAAATGATTTTGTAAATAATGTTGCACAGGGAGATCGGCCTGAATTCCGAGAAATTTTTTTGCATTTCTATTCTTTGGAATGAGGGCAATAAATGTAGAAGTGATGTGTTGATGTATTTTTCTCGTGGATTTGGATTCCTCTACCATGCTCAAAATATCATTCTTAAAATGTTCAAAAAAATGAGTAAAGAGTTGAATTGTCCATCCATCAGGACCCGGATATTTATCCCTCTTGAAGGATTTTAGCACATTCAGGAGTTCTTCCTCCATGACTATCTTGTAGAACTCTTCATTTTGCTCATCTTCGTACATAGTGGGATAAGGCACTATTCCCCATATTAGATCCTCCACCATTAAAATTTCATTTCTATCATATGCCTTCTGAAAGTAATGAACAGCCGCATTGCAGATACCTTCTTGTGTTTGGTGAATTTGGCCATCCTCATCCATAATCTCCTAGATGGAATTTATGTTGCAGCAATGGTTAGAAAATCGGTGAAAAAAAATTGTATTACTATCACCCTCCTTTATCAAGGTTGCCCTGCGTTTTAATCTCCATGTAGGTTCATCAAATGACAATATGTTTTCCTTTCTGATTTCAAGTGCATGTATTCGGAGCCGGATCTTCATAGGAAGGCAGTGGGAGGATATTTTGGGAAGCATATGATCCAATTCTTTCTTAATGTCATCAAGTTCTTTCCTATAGTCCTTTTGATTTTGTTTTTGCCAGAGCTTGACTTTCCCATGAAGGGAACCTAGCTTGTCAAGGAGATTAATCATGGGGGAAGTAATAGGAAGAGCTTGTCACCCCAAGGTCTCCTGAACACGTTTATTGAAATCTGGATCTTCCAACCAGGATCTGTGGAATTTAAAAGGAATGCCCATACAGATGCCTGTTTTCCTCCATTGCAACGAGATGGGCCTGTGGTCAAAAGTGAAGTTTCTGATGGTTTCCGCGCGAACATCTCCAGGTCGCTCTAAAAAATGTTCATGAATCAAAAAGCGGTCCAGTCTTTTAGCCACATAAGCTGTTCCAGAGTGACCATTATCCCATGTTGGAGCAATTTTTGTAGGGCATATGTCCACAAAATTATGCAAGAGAATAACATCTTGAATTAGACTGGCCAGAGGGTCTATTTTCTGGCAGTGTCCCCATACTTCATCACAACTTATGGTGTAGTTCAGGTCCCCTGCAATGATAAGGGGCACCAAATCCGTCATTCCAGAGGAGAAGACACGATCCCAAAAAATGAATTGGTCCTTGTAAGGGGCATATATATTGAGGATGTGAATGTTGCCAGGTATTCTGCGAAAACTAGCTTCTAGCAGAATACTTGCAAAACACCGAAAGGCCTTCATAGAGACACAAGAAGGATCCCATAAGGCCACCAAACCCCCAGAGAGACCAGATGAAGCAGTTACAGAAATGTAGCAATTCAGAAACATTTTCTGAAAGTATAGAACAACCTCTGTGACATTATGCGTAGATTCTTGTATGAGAGTGACATATGGGGGCAGAGAGTAGAGCAGGTTTTTGAGAGCTAAGAATTTTGGGCTAGCCCCCAGGCCCTAGATGTTTAGTGATATGATGCCGGTCATGGGAGGAGATCATTGGGCTTCCATGCTCTAAGGGCCCCAGAGGAAGAAAAATATGCAATTGGTACATCAACAAGGAAGCGGTCCATTGGGGAGGCAGATGAGATATTTTTATTTCTTCCAAGAAATTGTCGACTACCTTGGTTTTGCTTCCATCGGATAGTAATATTTCCAGCCAAGGTAGGGCTGATGTGTGGGGAGGTAGATGTCCTAGGATTATGGATGGTGAGGGAGTGTAGGTATAGGGTCTTTCCTTGTAAAAGGAAGTCTATTTCACTTCTGACAGAGTTTGTAGGAGATGCAGTATGTGAGTTAGCAAGAGGGACACTGAGGTAGGGGCCTTTGTCCTTGGATTGACAATGGGGTGGAATAGGAGCAGGCGTGGGTACATATCCGATATGTGAAGTGGATGGAATGTTGTGATAGGGATGTGTAGACAGAAAAGGAGCAGGTTTTTCCTTGCAGCGGGTAGGTTTGAAAGGCGGAGGGTAGTTAAAGTGAGTTGGACATCCAGGTAATGGCAAATCTGACTTTTTAGAGATATTTGGGGAGGATAGAATGAAAATTGGAGATGTTACCAGAGAACCAAAAGTAATAGGTTGGCGAGACTTTTTCTTTCGAGGCATACCTGGATTAGGCGTTTTCTGATTCTGTGACACAAACCTTCGACCTTTTATGCTTGGACGTTCCCTATTACAATTGGAAAGTGGGGAGGCGTTGTAGAATTTCCATCCATGTAGGTGACCTCCAGGACGAAGAGGACATTGTTCATGCAGGTGTCCTGTTCGGTGACAAAGAGAGCAGTGAAAGGGCACCCCCCAGTAATCGAGTCTCTGATGGATATTAATATCCTCGCAATACAAATTGATGTGATAAGGAAAATTGCCATGATATTCCTTCTCAATGAGAATCCAAGCTACTCTCTTGTCTTGTGCACCAAGGCATCTCGAATCCACATAGACAAATTTTCCAATGGAATTTCCTATGTACGTTAGAGCCTGTTTAGTCCACAGTTCAATTGGAAAACCAAGCAATTTAACCCAGATCAATTTATTGATGGGTGTTTTGTGCAGAGGGTTATATCCAATGTACCAATTATGCAGGGCTAGAAAGATGTTTCCATGGACCCATGGAATGGATATGATTTTCTCAAGATCCTCTTGACTGAGGAAGTGGAAACTGTACCAACCTTTCATTAGTCTAACTATTGTAGGAAGGTAACCGATCATATTTTTCCACTTCTTTTCTAACCAATTCCTCATCTCAGAGTCCTCCATTTCCAGGAAGTACCAGCGGCCAACAAGAACACGCTTCTGTAGGCTGTTGATATGATCAACCAGGGTGGCACTATCAAGAGCTATAAGTAGGGGCGGTGGAGTGGTTTTCATAGTACGGTGTTTATGACATTGTTCATGAAAGGCATGTTCACCACCCTACAATGAATGCAGAGATAAATCGACAGCCAGCGCATGGATATCTCCAAGAGTAGTACGACATGCATCTAATGACCATGGTCCCATGTGGAGTGATTCTTCTTCCATGGTGACACAGATTAAAGTTGAGTTGGCAAACACATCAGAGCCTACGTCCATCTAGAGTGTAAAAAATGGGGGAGTGACAGCTTATGGGGTGTCAGTGTAATAGGTAGGAAAAGGGGTTAGGTCAAATATTAATGAGGGCAGGTGTGAAAGATCCAAGGGAGATCAGATTGCCTTAGGAAAGTCAATCACCGTAAATGAGGTGATAGATTGCGTGTGCGAGATTAAATTCCACATGCCACGGGGGGGAAAGGCATCGTCATTTGGACAATCTAGAACAGGAAGCAAAATGAATGTACTGACAGAGGGAATATTGACCTGATTTGGAATGTAGTGAGGTCAGAGAGTGTATGGGTAGGCATATGCGTGACATGAAGTCAATTATGAGGTGAGGTGTCCGTGGACACACGTTCCACCTAACCTACCAGAAAAGAGTTGATGATTCCCTGAGTTTGTTGTTCCGACCACCAGAAAAACCAGGGCCAGAACCGAGCGAAACCAGAGAGGCAAAAAATGTATATGTAAATTCGCTAAATTATATAGCAGATTAGCAGTGATTAGAGCATGAGATAGATATAATTGGAAAAACCTAAATGTGGCTTGCATAACCCCTCAAAGAAATAGGAACCAAAATATCAAGCGATTTTGTGAATATCTTAAATTCCAAAACTAGATACAAGCACTGAAGTTTAGAAAACAATACAGCAACAGAAACATCCCTCACATTTACACCAGTATCTGCCTATTCAGAATCTAAACTCAATGCAGGGTTGATAAATGACAATAATATCTTAAATTTGAGGCCAAAAAGGATGGGGGATGGATAGCCACCAGGTAGAAATAACAGAGAGTAAATTTTTAATGGCACCAATACAAGATGGCATGAGGAAATACATAACCAAAAGGCATTTAACAGAGCTAGAAGAAAAACTTTTTCATGTATGTTCACCTATTTTGCAGAAATAGAGCTAAGATTTAGGCATACCTGTTAGTTGTCCCAAGTCCATTTGTGGTAGTAGCGGTCATATCGCAAGGGGAGGAGACATTTCGGAACCACTCACACACCACTGAAAAGTAAAACTAAAACTGTCTTTCAGGGCGATAGTGAGAAGGAAAAACAAATCTTGGGTCATCATCAGGCGTGGAGGAAATTTAAAAACCAAGCCCTCCCAAAGGACACTGTAAGCCCAGTGGCCAGGAAGAAATCAAAAGCGCTTGTCTTAAGGGTAAGGAAAGGTTATCATAACCACATCTCTGCAATAATGGTGGTGGAATGACAAGTCATTGCATTGCTTGGCGATGTCTCCACCTTAACTGTAGCAAAATTGATTGTCTCATAAGTAGAAACCTGCACGAATGTGTGCTACATGATACCACAATAATTCGACTATTGTTGATCCCTACTTATCTGAACTCATAAACATAAGGTGAAACCCACCAGTATCATATGTTGATGACCTACAAGCATTGTAAACTACACATGAAAATATTTCCTAGTTACATCTAAATATTTAATGAATAACATTAAGAGTCATGGAACCAATTCTTTCTTCAACGTCGATGTATCTCTTCCTGATAGTGTGAGGACACGCAATAGAAACTGACTGTCTATCTGTCTCTCTAACTTCGTCGTAGACCTTATCTTGATAACTTGAAAATTGTCAGTGGAACCCTCTAGGAATTTACATCCAGAACCTCCTTTTAACTACGACCATCCTTATGCTGCGGGATGTCCTTGGATAAGCCTGCCTTATGGGAGACATTTTAGATGCACCACATATGTCCTATGATACAGGGCTCCAGGGTCTGGGTGTCCCCTGATTTCTTTTAACTATTAAGATAAATACGTCTTAATATTAACATAAATCTGAAAAAAGTGTAACTGTGTACCAACATGACTTTATTTTAAGTTATTTTAATGAGAGGGTGAAAAAGTTGTAACCATGAATTATGATGAATTTATATTTATTAGTTTTATTGATATTATTCTCTTAGTTATTAGATAATTGAATTAAGGTTTTTATCATCTATATTGAGTTTGTGAGATAAGTTTTCAGCAATAATCACATCAAAATTCATTTGTCGACGCGATCTATATCAAGTTTATGAGACACGTTTTTGGCGATAATCACATCAAAATTCGTTTGTCCACGTTCAAGACAAGATGAAGAATCAGATAAAAGAAGCAAGTTAAATAGAGAGACCGATCCCTTCCAACGACCAGAAGAATGGCTACTTTAAACCAAAAAAACTACTACCTTTGATTAGGCTTCAGCTACAATTAACAGGACCCAGGGTTAAGAACAAATAATTATTAATTAACTAATTAAATTGTTTATTGGATTTATTTAAATAAGTATGTTTATAAATTCTTTTAAATAGGTTTATAATAAAATTAATAAAAACTTATATATATTTTTTCAAAAATAAAAAATATGTAACTTTTCAATGTATAAACCGATTATTATTATAATACATGTTAAATTAAATGAGAAATAATAAAAGCTTGAAACCTTAAAATATATCTTTTAGTTAAATCTTTTAAATGTTATAACTATTAATAAATTTTATTTATAATATGACCTGTGTTAATCTTAAAAAATATTTTGATATAATTATTTTTAAAACACCTGATAAAAAGTACTCAGTGATACTTAAAATATATATAAATTATGGTTATAATAACTAAAATGTTTACACATATACCACGAACATGAATTGTTTTGGTAAATTGATATTGAAATGAAGGTTTAGATATAAATATTAATTATATTTTATAAAAATATTATATAATATATATAATTATATATATATTATATATATTATGAATCTAATATATATGTATAATATAATTAAAATTAAATTAAATATTAATTTTAATTAATTAAGTAAAGTTTTTTTGGTAGAAATTATATAAAAGAAATTTTGGTTGACGCATTTTGAAGAAACAAGTGTGGTTTATATGTTTTTAATTAGTAAATAATTGTAATTTAATTTAGGATTAAAATTTAATTAAAAATTCTATTTTTTAGCCAATGCAAGAGATTTTTCAGAATTCTAGTAATTTTGACACCTCAACATTAGAAGCTCATAAGTTGAGTTTTGCTTGGTCAAATGAGCCCTGAGATGGCTCGTTGGATAGAGAAAATTATGGAAAATCTTTTTGAAGTGGTTTCATAACCAGAGTTGATCATTTAATGGATTTAAAATCAGCAGAAGATCAAGATTCGAATTTTTAAACAAAACTAATTTTATGAGTTTAATTTTCTGCATTTTCATTTGCTCACATTTTCTACTAAGTGCATATTCATTCATCTAGGTTCTTCTTGACCAATTAGATCTTCACAAATATAAATAAAAAAACTCATATTTATTTTTACTTAATTATGTAATTGTGTTTTGATTGGATATGTTTTATATTCTAGATTTAGTATTTTGATTTTAATTTGCAATTTAATTAAATTTTTATTGGATTTATGCAAGGAAACAATTTGAAGAGATGAAGATTTCAATCAATGAGAATTCTCCAACAACAGAAGAATATGATTTTTGGCCAATGAAAATTCATTGACCAGAACTACTCTTCGATAACTTTCCTATTGGTAATTTTTTTTGTAAATAAATAGTAGATTGTAGAATGTATTAAGGGGCTTCTCTCTACTGCAATTTGGTAATGCTTAAAGTGATAATGTAATAGGGATTTCAGGTTGTAGGTAGTGAGAAGATCAAACTCAGATTTGGGGATTATTGGGAATTTCCTTTTGTATTTTGAACTATGTATGGAGAGTAGAGATTGCACTATTGCAGCTCTTCTTTTAACAACAGAAGTTCAAGCATTGTAAAAGGTTGGGGGAGATCAGAGCCAGAGAAATAGTTTCACTAAATTGGTATTTTTAAAGTACCATTGTTTTAATACTAGTTTCATCTTATAATATAAGAAACTTGTGATTTTCAGTCATATTTGTGCACTATTGTCTATGTGAGTGATTTATTGCAATTATTTGTTGTTTATCTCTGCTCTTATGTGTTGGATTCAGATTTTTGAGTAACTACTTACTCATAAACCATCTTTTTAATTTCATCTTACCAAAAAGTAATATTATGTGAAGTATTTCCTTATCTTATTGTTTAACTATTTGAGTTACTGATTTAACAATCATCATCATTTTGTGAACTACTTCTTGAATGTTGTTGATTAATTACTTTTGTTAATAAATCTATGAACATAATGTTTTTTGGTATTCATAATATTAGTTAATTGAACTACTTCATTAAGTTGATATTCATTATAATCCATACATATTTAAATCCCAATCATTTAAATATTATGCTCTCAGTTGGGTTAGATCTATATATGCCTAATTGAGTTAGGATTAGGATATATTTTCCTTTTGCTTGCATTTTAGGATAATTTAGCATTTAGATTTAATTCTATATTTCTAGAAGTCCTCTTATCAAAGAGGCAAAATTTAGTTGTGGCTTGGCTGATCCCTAGATCAGCTCAAGGATCACTTTATTGCCTCATTAGCAAGAGGGTTGATGTGATGTCTCTTCTCTATTGGTAGATGAAAGCCATATTTTAAGCCATTGGAGATAGAGAGAAGGTAATTGGACCTAGTTTAACCAATTGGAACTACCATTTCGAAGGAAAAGGAGTTATTTTAAGTTTTGAACCAGGTTGTCTCCCTTATAGTGTTGTAGGGAGATAATTTGGAGCCTTCAACATTTTTAGCACTAGGAGGGCCTGTTGGGATAGGGTCCCCAAGGTCAACTTTGGGTTAGTTTAACCAATTTTTGTAATAGATTTTGTAAAAAATATAAAGTCCCCGCGAAGTGTGGAAGTAGAGTGCGCAACTTAGTAGGAGTCAAAGGGGCTTTAGCTCCTTGTTTGGGTAAGTGATAGGACGGTTTTGAGACTCACCCATAGGCCGCGAGCCATGGTATGGTAAGCAAGAATGCTATATATATTTAAGTCATAGAAAGTCTAGAAGTAGTAACTAAGATAGAAGATTATTGGTTTTGGGCATTTGCTAAGACAGGAAAGCTTTGTTTACTATACATAGGTGAAATGGGAAGGCTCCTGCCACTGAGTGCACAGAGACCTTGGCAAGTCTGCAGTTGAGTGTGCAGTCTCCTGTAGCTGAGTGTGCATGGTAGAAGAGTCTATGAACTGGACGTTGAACTTAATAAAGACTAATTTTGGGACAAATACCTTGTTGTAAGTATTATTCTTATTTCTGTTCAAGTTATGCATTATGCCTTAATGATCTATTTTCTATGGAATGATGTGTAATTTTTGCGCAAACCTATTGAATCTTTAATTTTTATGGATGAACTAAGTAATTATTTGTTTTCACGAAGATAAAGGTTAATTATGTTATGATTTATGTTGAATCAGGTAGATCTACGTGAAGGCAGATCTAGGGTTACTATTTAGTGCGCAAAAGTGGATAATCTACTTCCTTTAAGTCTATAAAATCTTATTGTAGACCTTCGCGAAGGTCTAGAAGCTATTTTCTTAGAGTTACAATGGTGGGTCATAGAAAGATACAGATCTGCGCGAAGGAAGATCTGAGTGATAAAGGCTTAAGATCACTTATCACATGGTCCCTCGATGCAGAAACCTGGTTCTTGCATCCCCCAATACTGCCTTAGGTGAGACTGTAGCCTGTGTTATGCAGGTTATTGCTGAAAGGGCTATCAATTAGGATTTTGTTGGTTGGCATGAACAACTCTGAACCTGGGCCAAGCCCCCTTAAGCCAACAAATGGTTACGTTGTTGGGACCGAGATCTATCTAAGATATGTGTGATAAATGGTTTCTTATGAAGAAAGAGATTGACAAGTGGATTGATCGAAACGTGCACATGTTCATGGCTCAAGAGAACATGTGCCCTAAATTATCCAAGGATTGGTGGTTGCAACTATTTTTGTACATAGATGAGACCGATGCGTTCTTCTGTTTCTTCCCTGATGAACTACACAAATGGTTATCTAAATTGACCAATAGGCAAGGGACGTGGAGGCTTGACGGTCCTATAGTGTGGACTCCTGAGCTAGTGCAATATCTGGAGGTATCAGGAAGCAATATCGTGCGGGTTGTGGGTCACTGAATTGATCGCACATTGGGAAGTTTTGTGACTTATTTTTTGATTGATAGAAATATTACCTATAGAGAAGCGGAAGGAAGGCTCTATAAGGGACCGCGAGGTAGGTATTTAAAATCATTAAAGACTTGGATTAAAATGTTGTTATGTGAAAGGAGGGTTATGCATTTACCTTAATGTTTGGAGCTACGTGAAGTGGGAGATTATTTAGAAGGAATGAAGGATCAAGCTCAAAATATAGTCCACTCATTGAACCCCCTTCAAGTGACGATGAAGGGACAATGCAGACTACGCCAGGAAGTGTAGTTCAATTAATTACGTGGGGTATCCCAAGGATACCTCATCCATCCACTCCAACTCCACCTCCACCTCATACTCCTACACCTTCACTCCCTCCACCTCCACTTCCACCATTCAACATGGTGAACGCGATGAAGATGTAGATTTTTAGAGGAGTAGGGAGTGAAGATCCTGAATAGTTATTTTTTGTCACATGAGCTGTATGGAAGGCACAACAGATTACAGATGATAACATCAAGAAAGTGCAGCTGGTCATAGTTACCTTGCCTCAAATATGACCATGTTTCCATCATACAATACCACCATTCATAACCTATATTCATTTACTTTTAACCCATTTTGTACCATAATTCCATAACTTGCTACCAAATACATATCTTACACTCTATGGTTGGTTATCATTAGTTTTCTTGAATCTTCTATGATTAAAGATTATTTTTCCATGATTTGCTAATGACAGTTTTTCTAAGTTCCTTTATTGCAGGGTTCCATCACCAAAATTCTTCACAAGTCATTTGAACTAGTTGGTGCAAGTAGAGTATGAGAATATCCAATTTGGATTTTGGAAATTTCAACACACTTATGGGGATAACCGAGGGAGGTTATTGTCAAAAATAATGTTTTAATACCTTTCCATGTGTTATATTACAACCAAGTCACACATGTGGGTCCCTAGGAGCTAATTAACATATCTGCTCAAAATGTGCACAGTTTCCAAACTACCAAGTTTGACCTCGATTTCCATGCAGATGGAGGTGAATCTGGAAAATATGAGAAAATGGGTTTTTTAACCATATAACCAATTATCTATATAAAAAGCATTCTCTCCATATTTGAATTTTTCTAAAATTTATAAGCAGGTCTTGGAGGCAGTTTTATACAAAATGATTGTTTTTCCAGAGTTCTAGAATCTTGCAAAAAGAGCCAGACAGCCAACATGGGAACAATTTACGAGGATATAGAATTGAATGAGACAAATAAAAGAGAGGTTTCCATTGAAAATATAACAATTTAGCTTCCCTATAAACAGTTTTCCAAATTCTCCATGGTTAAGAAGATATGCCAATATCTTTGCGGTCAATTTGTTAAAATCGATCAATTTTCCAGAATTGAGGAAAATGACCAATTTGCCTTGTAAATATTATAAATGGATAAACCATGGTTTGTATTGTAAGCTTTGGGAAGCTGTAAAAGGAAGATAAGCGGGGAAGTAATAAAGGATGGATTGAAGCTTTGTTGTAATAATTGCATCTTAATTGAATTTTGTTTCATCTCTAAATTCTCTGTAAGTATTATGACTATGTTTTGAAATTCATTTTTATTGAGTTAGTTTAGTCTTGCTTTAGGAGTGGAAAGGACCCACCACAACTGGAAGCAAGTTCTACAACCAGTATAGATCTTAGGATTAAGTTTGATCATCATTTCGCAGCATGCATATTTGTTGAGAGCTATTATTCAGATTTTTGAATTGTCATTTTTATTTTGTACTTAAATATGTCCTCTTTTCTATAAATTCAAATTGAAAGAAATAGATCTCACTTCTCAATTGGCTTAGATCATAAAAATTTTCATTGGTTTCCTTTATATAATTACATAACACAAAAGCATTTGTGAAGTATTCTTAATTTGAGAATATGCAAGGATTGATTATGGTATCTGAGATCTCAAAATGAATTGAGTTTATGCTCTGTCTATTTCCATGTCGTGTCGCATTGTGTTTAATACTCAAAGGTGTTTAATGATGAACTTGTTGATTCTGAACCCAACAAGTTCAGAGAAGTATTGAATTAAAATTGAAATACAGTGCGCATTAAACATAGGTTTTCGGAGTTTGTTGGGATAACGTTAAGTCCAGAATAGGAATAGAGTTTCTAAGTTTATTTGCAGAAATTTTAAATTTGAAAAATATTTGATCTTTTAATCTAAGTGTGTTAATTTAGGCAACATGGAAATATTAATTTGAAATTGTCATTTTGATGATTTATAGAATTGAGGGTGTGAACTAGACATGATTAAGAGATAAATTTCAATGTTTATTGATTTGTGTGATCATGAGAATTAGATTAATTACAATTTTGTTTGAATTGTGGTTATTTTCTACATTAGAATAGGGTTTATTTCAACTGCAAGTGTGATTACTTTCTCGCATTAGATTACTATTACTTTCTTGCATTAGATTAAGAGTATTTTTTGGCATTAGATTTTGGTTATTTCATTACATGTGTGGTTACTTTTCTGTACTAGATTAAGTTTCATTCCAATGCAAGATTGGTTACATTTGACAATAGAGTTCCATTTCCTTACATGTCATTTGTTTCGATTGCTTTGAGCTTGATAATTTGATTTCTTGACATAGTGTTAGTTTAGAAGTCTTTGCATTTTGTACTTAATTCAAAAATAGGAATTTGATATTAATTTAGGTTAGACGCTTTGATCATGTGTTACTTGTGCTTGTGCCTCATAGCTTATGACTCCCAGATTGATAATTTAGAATTATTACACATATAATTCCCCAACATTTTTGGCGGTGTTTCTGGGGAGGTGCTAAAGGGATTAGAGCGTAGTTTATTTCACGAGTTTCTTGTGTGGTGAGGATTTTGTAGGACAACAAAGGGTGGAGAGAGTATGGTAAGACATGAGTGAAGAGCCATGCATCCACTATACTAGGGTTGCTCCAAATTTTGGTTGTCAAACTAAGAAAGTTTAGTGAGTTTTCTTGCAATTAGCAATTTTTATTCATTTAGAATAAAAATTTCAAGCTCTTAACGACAAAACATTTTCGGGGTGCTGTAAGAACTCCTAGGTACTAATCTATGTGTGGAGACATGGATTTCTAAACTAGGAAGCATGATTCAAAAATTATTAAGAATTTGAAGGAGGTATCTCAAATCCTAGAAGCAGCTAAGGTCTCTTCCTCTCAGGAAGAGCAGATCTTGACAACAATCAAGAACCTTTATACCTCTCTAGAAGTGCTTGAAGAACCTGATCTCCATGAGCCACAACCACATGAAAAGCTAGAATCCTCCAATAATCACATTTTCCAATCTTTAGAGGAAAGTGAGGACTTATGGACAACATCTATTGGAGAGAAGCCCCTAAAACCAGGGATCGAAGAGGCCAAAGAAGAGGACATGCAACATTGTCCAAATGAAGAAATGGACCAAGACCACTATAATTACATTGAGCATTGGTTCCAAATCAGTGCTACATCAAGGAATCATTCTCTTCTTCACACTTTCTTAGCATCATATAATTTGTAGCTGCTAGTCTTACATGCTCATGTACACTGTAAAGTTTATATGTTAAATTTGAGCATGAATATATCCTTGTACCTGATCTATACATGGCTTCACTGAATGTCGCTTTCACTTGAAGGAGGAAATATTTTCTCTAGTATAGTAGGAAAGTTAGTAAATAAATAAATGAAAATAGTAAAGAGAAAAATAAGTCCTTTTGTGAAAACCAGATTGTCTGGCGCAACTAGAGAGGGGCTTTGCTTGAAAACCAGGTAACTAGCAGGAAAGGTTCCCAATAAAGTTTGTAAATTTGTATGAGTTCTTCAAATCATGTATCTTTCAAGTCATTATATTTGTACTCGAGTTGTTTGATGTGGGGTTCCTTAAGGCCCACCTGTCAACAAGCCTTATCTCATCAACATCAACAAATTATCTAGGATTAGGGTTAGATAAGGTACTTGGGAGCCTGCATGCCTTAATGGTAGGTATCCTTGTCATCTACTAAGCAAATAAATCAATGTTTCTTGGTGGATGAATTTTGCAGTCCATTCGACTTTGAAAAATCCATTCACGGCTAGTAGAATGTACCTAGTGTCTTGATTCCCATTGACATCAAAGGTGGGATATCTCGCATTGGTTAACGACATCCTCACAATGGTCGGTAATCCAAAGATTCTTGCTTATTTTTGACATAGAAACCATTTATTTTCATATGCCAGATTGCACACGGGTGTGTAGAGGTTGAGGACTATACAATTTTGTGATCTCAACACAAATTTGCAGCAGTTTGGTTCTTTCTATCAACATTTCCATTGACATTTGTAGCCGCAGTCACCTTTCCTCAGTGTTTGGGGACATACAACTCCTCAGGAATGGGGGAGAAGGGACCTTCAGTTCATCCTTCTGTTCTTTATTTTATACTTCTTCATTCTTTAGTGGGTTAGATCAACAGTCACATCAGCTCCAGCCATTCCATCCCCTACTTCAACCTACAATTATCATCACTGTAAAGGTAAAACTTGAGGTAACGTTGGCTTAAGATTCTTTAATTCATTAGAGATTTAAGAAAGATTTGATGATTAACCACCACATGTTCCATATCTTTTGTTTTCCATATACCCTCCATTTGCAAATTCGTCATTCATAATAGAATGCATGCTACTCTAATAAGGTCATAATCATGAAAAGCAAAGTATATTGGTTCATGTAAACATAAGCAGCAACTATAATGCTTTCCCCTCCTACATTCACACATATTTTCAATTGAATGTATCCAATAAATGAATTCATTGTTGCCTTTCATAAAGTAACCATCCATAAGCATTGGCCTCACAAAAACAGAGTATGCAAGCACCTATTTTACCATCTCCATCACCACCTCATCTCATCCACCATTTCCATACCACCTCATCTCATCCACCATTTCCATTGCCACCTATCATCTCATTTATAATTTCCTCCTACGACATCTATTGTTTATCCTCAATTTGTATTTCTCTCAAAATCAAATATATGGCATTCAAATAAAAATGTTGTTTCTCCACAACAACCAACACCCTCAAATCTTCACACAATGTTACTCCACAAAAACCAATCCTGCCTAAAGTCACGATGCCATAAAATATATAAATGAGCAAAGTACTTGTTTGCATAAGGACATGAAAATCCTCAAAAATGGGGGGATGGGTGGGGGGAGCGGTGTTGGGCCTCAAATATGCCCATTTTTTCATCATAAAATACCACCATTCATAACGTATATTCATTTACTTTTAACCCATTTCGTACCATAATTCCATAACTTGCCACCAAATACACATCTTACACCCTGTGGTTGGTTATCATTAATTTTCTTGACTCTTCTATGGTTAAATATGATTTTTAAATTATTTTCTAATGAAAGTTCTTTCTAAGTTATTTTATTGCAGGCTTCCATCGCCGAAATTCTTCACAAGTCAGTTGAACTAGTTGGTGCAAGTAGAGTACGAGAATATTAAATTTGGTGTTTCGACATTTTGGCACACTTCTGAGGAAAACAAAGTGAGGTTATTGTCCAAAATAACGTTTTAATACCTTTCTATGTGCTGGATTGCAACTAGGTCGCACGTGTGGGTCCCTAGGAGCTAATTAACAAATCTGCTCAAAATATCCACTGTTTCCAAACTGCTAAGTTTGACCTCAATTTTCGTGCAGATGGAGGTGAATCTGGAAAATATGAGAAAATGGGTTTTTTAACCATATAACCAATTATCTATATCCAAAACAATTTCAGGATATTATAATTTTTATAGAAGTTATAAGAGGGTCTTGGAGGTAGTTTTATAAAAAATTATTGTTTTCCCAGAGTTCTAGAATCTTGCAAAAAGAGCCAGAAAACCAACTTTGGGAAAAATTTATGAGGATATGGATTTTAATTAGACAAATCAAAGAGAGTTTTTTGTTAAAAATATAACAAGTTAGGTTCCCTCCAAATAGTTTTCCAAAATTCGCCATGGTTAGGAAGATATACCAATATCTTTGGGGTCAGTTTTGTTAAAATTGTTCAATTTTCCAGAATTGAGGAAAATGACTAATTTGTCTTGTAAATCTTATAAATGGCTCAACCACGATATGTATTGCAAGATTTGGGAAGTTTTAAAAGGAAGAAAAGCAGGGAAGGAATAAAGGATGGATTGAAGCTTTGTTGTAATAATTGCATCTTAATTAATTTTGTTTCATCCCTAAATTCTCTATAAGTATTATGATTGTGTTTTCAATTTCATTTTTATTGAGTTAGTTTAGGATTTATCTAGGAGTGGCAAGGGCCCACCACAACTGGAAGCAATTTTTACAACCAGTATAGATCTTAGGATTAAGTTTGATCATTATTTCGTAGTGTGCATATTTATTTGAGAGTTATTATTCAAAATTTTGAATTGTGATTTTTATTTTGTACTTAAATATGTCCTTTGTTCTATAAAATTGAATTGAAAGAAATAGATCTTGCTTCTCAATTGGTTTAGATCAGCAAAAGTTTCACTAGTTTCCTTTATATAATTAGATAATTCAAAAGCATTTGTGAAGCATTCTTAATTCGAGAGTATGCAGGGATTGATTATGGTATCTGATATCTCGAAATGAGTTGAGTTTACACTCTATCTATTTCCAAGTCCTGTAGCATTTTGTTTAATACTCAAAGTGGTTTAATGTTGAACTTTTTGATTCTGAACCCAACAAGGTCAGAGAAGTATTGAATTAAAATTGAAATACAGTGTGCATTAAGCATAGGTTTTCAGAGTTTGTTGTGATAACATTAAGTCTAGGATAAGAATAGAGTTTCTAAGTTTATTTGCAACAATTTTAAACTCGAGAAAGATTTGATCTTTTAATCTTAGTGTCTTAATTTAGGCGGCATGGAAATATTAATTTTAAATTATCATTTTGAAGATTTGTAGAATTTAGGGTGTGAACTAGATATGATTAAGAGATAAATTTCAATTGTTATTGATTTGTGTGATCCTAAGAATTAGATTAGTTACAGTTTTGTTTGAATTGTGGTTATTTTCTACATCAGAATAGGGTTTATTTCAATTGCAAGTGTGATTACTTTCCCGCATTAGATTAAGATTACTTTCTTGCATTAGATTAAGCGTGTTTATTTTGTGGCATTAGATTATGGTTACTTTATTGCATGTGTGATTACTTTTCTGTAGTAGATTAAGTTTCATTCCATTGCAAGATTGGTTACTTTTGACAATGTAGTTCCATTTCCTTACATGTCATTTGTTTCAATTTCTTTGAGTTTTATAATTTGATTGCTTCAGATAGCGTTAGTTTAGAAGTATTTGTGTTTGTTGAAATGTGGGAACAAGAATATTCCAACTTAATTTGTCCTTGAATTAAATTGAGAATTAAAATCTAATTTAGTTTTACAGTTACTTGGAAATAATTAATTAATTTGTTTCAAATTAATTAGATGGAGAAATTAAAGTTAGAAGTCTTTCTGAAGTCATGCAAGAGTTATCCCTAAAAATTAGGAGATAAGAGTGAGTTATATTTGAGTTGTAATTAGTTAACTCAGTTTACTAATTTAAGTCCAGTTAAATTAGTTCCAAATTGTTTGAGGAACTAATAGAGAGTTAACAATCAGTTGATGCATGCATGCACTTAGCTAGTGTACTCCAGTTAACTAACGATTCCCTCATCATAAACTCATGGATGTTAGGATATTCCGATGCATGGAGGGTCATTTGTAGGTTAACCGTGCATGAGAGAAGCTTATGTAAATTTTCATTATTTATTAATAAATTGCCTGTAGTAGCCACGTTGGCGCAGGCCGTGGACTGTTTCCCTCTCTGAGGGTTTTAACCACGTCAAAATACTGGTGTATTGATCTGTGATCTGTTTGTGAGCGGTGTCCTTTTGGTGTTATGTCTGAGGAACTTACCTTGTAAATTCCTACAGCACTGAGCAGTCTGTATGGTCCAGCTTTGACCAGTTTTGAGTGGTTTTTCAGGGAGAACTTATGGGAAATGATGTAATCAGTTGACCTTGATCTTTTAGGGTGTGGCACAACACTTTTAGGGATTTAAGAGCCCTTGGTTTATCGACATATATGATTGGGGTTGCAGTACCCAAATATGTCTATAACAGTTGCCCCCAAAGCATGAGGTCGTAAATCTTCTAATGTCGGGTGAAATGCTTTATCATGAGGATCTGAGGTCTCTCGAACTGGAAGGTGACCTGTATAAAATAAAATAAAATACATTATATTCATATTATTTTCATGATCTAGCTAAGGCGGACATTCCCATGCTCAGCTTTATAAATTCATATTTATGTATATAGGACAGATCATCGTCTACTGTTGTAGACTGGTGGTTCTTGTTGAGCCATCATCCTTTAGCTTGGATGATCATCTATGCAGCTACTATGTACATTTGATGTCTTCATTTTCCTGAATATATCACAGCCCGGATGAATGAAATTAGATTTGGGGTCTTCAAAACTCATTCAATCTTTTCGCGATGTACAAGTCGATCCATGTGAAAAGATGTTCTGAAGTCGAACATGGAGAGACATCACCTGATTACTAGCCAATGATGTAAGCTGTTAACAGGCACGAGAGGAATCACCGATAATGATAATGACCCTCAAGGTACTACAGTACAATTCACGTGGTGTGAATATATGATATGATATTGAACACCACGCAAAAGCTTTCAGTTGAAGGCCATTGATGTAAACCTGTCACCGGAAGTGAGAAACTTGCCATTCAGGCATGCAAGGTTCAAAGTACTGAAAGGGTTGTTCCTAAGTCAACTTCTTGGATAATGAGCTGATGTTGACAAGAAGTGACCTGTCGTAGGAGGGCCTTAATGAATCCCACATCTACGACATGAAACGAGCAAATGATTTTCTGGAGGTGAAAACGATCTGATGATACAAGGTTCAGGAATGGCGACCATGAAAAATGGAGATTGAAGGTATTGCAGTGGATGAGGCATTAGCTAGGTTGGTGAATTCTCTGAACGACTTCTCTTGAACATATTGGCAACACTGTGATGGATTGGTAGTGTTAACCCCAAATATGGATGGTATGGAGGACCAATGGTGATGTGACTGGTGAACGAAATAACCCAACCCGACTCAATCATGGTGATGGAGTGAAAGTGTCATGTTCAAGAGTGACCTGTTACCAATGAAGTTTTTCAAGTTTTATTCCCTTTTTCCCTAGTCATTGCTGACTAGTACCTCTTTATTTTTTTCAAGCTTGATGAGGGTAACATATGCTTTCTCTATAATTTTCCCTTCGGGCAAACCTGTCGCTATGTTTTAGTGAGCCTAGAGACAATGAAACTCACTCTTGTCCGGATGGACAAGTTTGTCGCTATTGTTTTAATGAGTTTAACGACAAATATAACTTGGTCCCTTTCATTTTTATAGAGTCTAAAAAGAGACGGAAAGGAAACTCAAGTAGTCCTTTTTCGTGGCATAATCTTTAAGTCCAAAAAAGCATAAAATAATACGAAAGGGATGACTTTTCGATAGTTTTAGCGAGCCGAAAAAGACAAGCACTTGATCTTTTTGTGTAATGATCGCTCAGGTCCAAAAAGATTAAAATATAGAGGAGGGATGGTGCTTCCCTTTACTTTAACGAGTTGGAAAGGCCAGTAGCTCGACAATATTTTCATATTTTACAAGTTTAAAAAGAGCTTAAAAGAGACTTGTTTTTTGAGGAACAAGTGATGTATCTAGGTAGCAATTGGTTCCAGGTAAGTTTGGAACTTCTCAAATACAACAATGTAATGAGGGTGGCTAATAGAATCACTCATCGCAGCTATTCCTCAAAAGGGTAAACAATCAAGTGGAGGCATATGATTGGCTAAAAGAGTGGAGGTGACGGTAAGAACACGACCAAGGCTCAAAAGGCTGATAGCAATGCGATCACAAAGGTTATTTACTGAGTGTGGATTCATTTTTTAATGAGCTTGAATCTTTTATAAACTATGTTTAGTGGTGGGTTTATTTTTTAATGAGATTGAACCCAATGGTAACACTGCTCGTTAGAATTGTCTTTTAAAGATGTCTCTTATCTGTTGTGGTTCATTTTTTAATGAGCTTGCCCCATGCGAAACTTTTCTCATTGCCTTTTGTATGCAGGCTAGAAATGACCAACTACCAAACTAAGAGTTAATGAACTACTGAGATTAGGTAGGATAGTTTAGAAAAAAACATTTCCTTTGCTTTTCCAGGGCTTCCTACAACAGTGAGTGGTGGATCAGACCATTCACCTAACCTAAGCAATTGAAATTAGTAAAATACTACGGGGTTAGAGTTACGCTGGTCGCGTTTCACTTGCATAAAAAAGGTTTGCATGCCCCCAGGTATAAAGAAAAGTAGAGTTTCCAGGTTACCATATGGAAGTCCTTGCATTTAAGCAAGATTGTTTCATCTGCGGAGCAGACAATACACTTCCTTAGCTTTGTCCATCGAAGTAGACAAAGGTGAATGGTATGGGTCGGCACTTCCAATCACATAAACTTCGAGGAGATCCTATTTCAGACTGATCCCATATCCTACACGGAAATGGCGTTTCAGGCCAATCATATAACCTACGACGAGGAGATCCTGTTTCGGATTGATCCCATATCCTACACGGAAATGGTGTTTCAAACCAATCATGTAACCTACAAGGAAATCTATTTTTTCATCTAGGTTTGCCTGCTGAAGCAAACCAAGGTGCATGCCCCCTAAGCTTCGTTACATTCACCGAATTACTCGCGATAATTAGGTGGATGAACTGGAGGTTGAAGAGACATTCCTTGTGTAAAGAGACCATTTAGGGATGGTGTTTGATCCCCAACGAAGTCGCCATTTTGTTTTCGGGAAAACTAGTGTCACTATTTGATCTGCTAGTCCCACTAAGATAGGTAGCTATCTTAGAAACAAACAATTCAAAGCAAATTGTGTTTTCCTTTATGGATGATAGATAAGAGAGAAGCATAGAGCACCAACCTCAATCTTTCGCTTGGCTCCTTGCTTGTTTCCTCTCTCCTTTGATGGAGCTTGCCACTCCTTTCTCACTTGTCTCGCTTCAAAGAACACTTGTAGAGGTAAAGCAGCGAAATACCATCAAAGCATCAAGATCTATAATACCATAAATAATGTAGAATCAGAAGTACATTAACCATACAATTGCTTTCACCATTACAAGATTTACAAGAACACAAGTATATGGAGGAAAACTCGAATAACTTTATTGATAGTAAAAGTAGAAGAGAGGATTACAACCCAGCTGTCTAATCCAGCATCATCCTCCCAGCATGAAAGCCCTCTTCACCTCATGAAAAGCAAGATCACCCAACAATACAATGTCTCAAAGAGAAACCAAACAACACTTCCTTACAAATTACAAAATTCCAGCCTTTGGATCTCTAGGATGAGGGATCAATTTATAGATATTTGCAGAGGGGTGAGTCAGCTTCTGGGTTTTTGATTAGTGTCATTTCACTGATAGTTCTTGGTTCCACTTGGAGATTTCATGATCTCTTACTCATCCCTGGGCGAATTTAGAGAGACAAGTGTCATATGAGAAGTTTCTAGAAGATTCTCTGGGTTTCCACTTAGTAAACTGTCTCTGCCATTTGTCTGCTCTCGCCCATCGCACCCTACAGAAGGATCTTTCAGTATGCATTGCACCTGGCCAGTGTTACAGTCAGTATGCATCGCACCCTTAGCATTGAGCAGTCTGTATGGTCCAATTTTGACTAGTTTTGAGTGGTTTTTCAGGGATAACTTTTGGGAAATGATGTAATCAGTTGACCTTGATATTTTAAGGTGTGGAACAACACTTTTATGGGTTTAAGAGCCCTTGGTTTATCGACATATGTGATTGGGGTTGCAGCGCCCAAATATGTCTATAACACAGAGGAAGTTACCCAAGGGAATAATGTAATAATGTTATGGGCCATATTTAATAAATAAAGTAGTTAACCCACATTATGTAAGGGACCACAAGTAGTTATGGAATAATGTGATAAGCCCATTGTAATGGATGTATGGTATTAAGAGACCCATGGTAATTATTCATGGTATTTCATGTATGAAGCCTATATAGAGGGTAGAGACTCTCCATTGAGACATGTCAAGTATTAGTGTATTGACAAGCATATGGCTTGTGGAGTATTCTCCTTCCTTAAGGTGTGATTGTATGGTGTTACCCTACCTCAAGGGTTTTGATATTAACAAAGATTTGAAGTTTTATCATCTATTGTATTATTTCTTGGTCATATTTCCATTGTTATATTTTTTTAGGCCAGATCTACTACAAGTGGTATCAAAACTCTTTCTTGGGCAAAGCAGGGAGAATACTTCTACAAAAGCCTTACTTTGTTTTAGGGGTTCTAGAAAAATGAAGTTTACAGGAAATGATGATGGACGTACTATTGAATAATTTATACAATATCACAAGTCTAAACGCCGATATGTTTGGACAAGCTTCCTAGGGCTTCATATGAAATATGAGGCCGCTAACTGGTGGAACTCACTTGCTAGTTTAGTGAGGAGACTTCCCAAGAAATAACTTGAAAAAGTCCATTTAGAGAAGTAGTCTCAAGACGGAAAGAAGGCCACTAAGATCCATAAAGGCTTATTTTATACTAATCTTTAAATATTAAAGGTTCATGGAAGTATTTAGAAAGAGAACATCATTGTGTCTATCATTCCTAGCTGCAAGAATAATTTTATCAATGTTAATTTGGAAAAAAAATTGCAAGTCCCAACAAAACATATTGAAAACACACAGGTTGATAATGAAGTTGTTTAAATTTATAAAGATTTGAATATTTCTATGGATAAGTATGTGTTGCATTCTGATTTTTATGCTTCAGATATGGTTGATGTGGATGTTCTCTTGAGATACCCTTGGATGGAATCTGTTGGTACTATCCATATTAATATGTAGAAGAAATTCCTGAAGCTCTGGTATAAAAAAAAGAAAATTAAATTACATGATATTTTCATCAATAAACAGGTAGAGCCCAAGGAGGCCCAAGAAGAAATGCTGGAAGTACTGACACATCAGATGAGGAGTTTGCGGTAGAAGTAATAATGGAAGATAAGAAACAACCACGGGCACCACAACAGGTACCAGATACCATTTAGGCTCCATTAGGTGGCGAATTGAAGAAATATACACGATCAATTAAAACTTCAACATATCACCACATGCACCACCAATCTATACAAAAAACAACAGGGGGAAAAGAATTAGCAACAAGGACAACAACCTATGGATGACACAAAGAGTGGCATGATGAGCCACCCACAACTCCTCGATGCAGAGGAACCACTAGAAACAACTTCCATCTCAAATGAGTGAGGCACCAACTAGATCGAGTGTTCACATTTCTCTAGGATGGCTAGATGCACATGCACAGTACCAATGGACTACTTTTTCGAGTAGATCTTATTATTTGTGTTCTAGTCATGTTTCAGGGATGAAACATGTTTAAGGGGGGTGGAAGTAGTATACCTAGGGGGGATATTATGGGGTATAGAGGAAGGTACCCAAGGGGGTTACCAGGAATAGTGTCCACTCGGATGCTGCTATTCCCACTAAGACTGGTAGCTATCTTAAAAACAAACAAGTAAAGTCTACTTTCGTTTTCTTTTATGAAAATAGATAAGAGTGGAACAAAGGAGACCAACCTTAGTCTTGCGCTTGATTTCCTTGTTTGATTCCTCTCCTTCCTGATAGAGCTTTGCCACTTCTTCTTCGTCTACCCAGCTTCAAAAAGCACCTGTGGAATCACAACAACATACTAATATCGAAGAACAAAGATCTATATTCATAAATAACACAGGACCAGATATGTGTTAACCATACAAATGCATATAGAAGTAAACATACAAGAATATGGAGGAAAAATTGAATAGCTTTATTAAGATCAAAAGTAGCAAGAGGATTAGAACCATATGTTCTGACCCAATATCATCCTCCAGCAAGAAAACCATTCTTCACCTCAAGTAAATATTAGATCACCCAACACTATGAAGTTTACACCAGAAAACGAACAACACTTCTCTACAAGATACAAGATTCCAGCCTATGGATCTCTGTGATGAGGGATCCATATATAGATGATTGTAAGGGGGGTGAGTCATCTTCTGGGGTCTTGATTAGTGTCTTCTCTCTGATAGTTCTTGATTCCACTTGGAGAATTATGATCTCTTACTCATCCTTGGTCGAAAACAGAGAGGGAAGTGTCAGAGGGGAAGCCTCTGGAAGATTCCATGATCTTCCACCTCGCAATTTGTCCTTGCCATTTGTCCATTCCTAACCATCGCAACCTACAGAGGGGCTATTCAGTATGCATCGCACCCTTTACACTGGGAAGGTGATATGCATCGCACCCTCTGCACTGGGTTTTCAGTATGGTCCAATTTTGACCATTTCTGAGCAGTTTTTAGTGGAGAACTTCTGGGAGATGATGTAATCAACTGACCTTGTTCTTTTAGGTAGTGAAACAACACTTTTAGGGACTTAGGAGCCCTCAGTTTATGGACATTTATGATTGGGGTTGCAGTGCCCAAAAATGTCTATAATAGCCATCGGGTTCTTTTTTGCATGACGACTTTAGGTTCAAATATGATTTTTCCTTCCTCATCAAGATCCAACAATATTATTTGAACTGGGACCTTCTTACCTATAACCTTCTTTAAGCATGAAACATGGATAACTTGGGGCACTTGGGAAGATGTTGGAAGCTCCAATTTGTATGCCATAGTACCAATCTTTTGCAACACTTTATAAGGACGGTAGTACTTTGGTGATAACTTATTATCCTTCTTAGCTTTCTTGAGGGACATTTTTTTGTATGGTTGTAGTCGTAAAAATACCCAATCGCCTATGTCAAAATTTCTTTCGTTGCAATGTTGATCTTCCTGTTGTTTCATTCGATTTTGTGTGAAAGTGAGGTTATCCTTTTTCTTCTTGATATGACCTTATATGTTGAGAGTTTGAGGAGTGATAATTCCTACCAATGCATTACAAGATATGGTAGGGTTCATTTCTTATTTCTCTAGGGTTGGTTCCTAGTGTATATCCTCTTCTTTTGATGTTTCTTGATCCTTTTATTCCTCCTCTTTATAATCAATGTAAAATAATTTCTTCTCAGCACACTTATGACCTTTAGTGCATTTTCTATCACAACGGTAATAAAGGTCATTTTATCCTTTTTCTTCAAATTGTTGAGGTGTCAAACCTGTAGGTTGTGGAAGGCTCTGAGCAACAACACTTCCATCTTTATAATTGTGAGTGGTAGGATTTCTTGTTGCCATAATTTTTCTTTCAATTTTTCTTGCCAACTTGAATGCCTTCTCCAATGAATCAGGTTCCCAAAGACGAACCTCATGTTGAATGTTATCCTTTAAAGTCCCTATAAAGACATCAATCCTCTGCTTCTCTGGAATATCATTTACCCTTATATTCAATTTTTGGAAGTCCTGAATGTGCTCTACCATTGAACCCTTCTGTGTGAGATTTATCAATTGGCTAAAGAAGGTGTTGCTCTTTGTATCCTCATAATGTGCTATCATTTCCTCCATGAAAATTGACCAGGTGACAAGTGGTTTACGAGAACAAATTTCTTTATACCATAAAATTTGATTCGATTCTAAATATAAAGATGCAATACATACCTTTTGTAACATTTGCACATCATGTAGATGAAAATATTTCTCTGTATGTTGTATCCATGTTATGGGATCCTTGCCATCAAAATTCCTCATATTGATCTTTGGAATATGGTGGGTCTTCAACCTAACATTATATTCAATGAAATCATGATTAACATTTATTTTTTCCTCATCATGAGTTTCCTCTACTACCTTTTCATGGATGCATTTCTTGTAGCATCTTTGTCCCACCTTCCTTCAAACCTTCCATGCCTTTCTTCAAATATTCCATGAATTTCTTCAAATATTCTTCCCTACCATTGATCATAGTTTCCATGGAACATATAAAACTATTTATCTTAACTTCGATCACATTCTTCAGATCATCCATCGAATTTTGCTTACTAGGTATTTCTATTTTCTTGATTCGAGTCATTATTTTTCTTGCTTTTAGAAGATCGATCTTGAATCTGTTGTATCTATGAAATTTTGGATCTCCAAGGTCTACAATTTCAACCTAAAGCATCCCTCTATTTCCTCTTTTTAATGCCACCAGTCTGATCAAAATTGGATTCTCCAAGAATGAGTTATGCCCAATCTCCCAACGAACTTGTACAAAGTTCCATGTGTCATTGTTTCGACCTTCAAACTTGAAAACAATAGGCCTGATCTTCACCAAGATTTCGGCTCAAATAGGTTTTAATTTCAGAGTCTGAACCTTCATAGAAAAATAATTATAGCGAAAATCCCATGATGACATGTTTGAGATGGAATTCTGGTGCTTGCAAAAACCCTAAATACCTCAGATCGTGTCTCCAAAAATATAGAGAGACAATATGTGTAATTCAGACTCGATGTTTAGAAGGATTTCAGATCAAATGGGTTTGTTTTGTAGCTTCTGAAACTTCGTAGAGAAAATGGTATAGAGAAAGTTACTCGATGACCTATTTGGAGCAGCGAAACCCTAGAATCCAAAGCTCTGATACCAAATGTTATGAAACCAGCTCACAAAAAGATAGAAAAGATAGATCAATGACTTAAAAATCGACCTCTTCAAGGGGGAAACCTCCTTTACATTACATAAGTGAATAATTCATGGATGATACAAATGACACTACCTCCTTTCTATATATAGGATTCTAAGTGGTCCCAATATAATTAGAGCCTACATAACAATAATATTTTAGGGGCACAATAATACCAATAGTGGGCTTCTATGGGGCACAATAATAACAACATGGGGGCTACATGGGAACAACAATACCATAAAGGGGTTGCACTAATAACAATAAGGGGTTACACTAGTAGTATAGGGACCTAACAATAGCTCTGATTATTATCACTGTCGCACACCATCTTCTTTTTCATTCAAGTTCTCATTGATCTTAAACATTTTATTTGTCGGGTTTTACATATTATAGAGGAGAGAGATTCTACAAAAGATGAAGACATTGAGGATAGCCAAGAACCCATCCCATAGAGAGAGATTGGTAACATTATTTGTTCCCTTCATAGGTGTTGTTTAATAAAATATATTCTTAATATATCTGGTTTCTATTGGATTATTGGAGTTATTTGAACTTATTTTACTATTCCATTTTTCTTTTTAACTATGTTTGTGGCATAGATGAGGGCTTTGGAAGGTTTTGTTTTTTATCATTTGTTGCATATCTACACTATTTAACAACCATTTTTATTGTTAGGGTTGTTTGTCATTCACAACCTAAAGTAGCTTCTTTTCATACACATTCAAGAAGAATTCTACATAACAAATTGGTGACTCCACTAGGGATTTTCTGATTGTTGTCTAACAATTGGCGACTCCACTGCAGTTTTAATTATGATTTAGAAACCTGGGTGACCTTCAATTTTCAGCTTAGGGTTTTTATTTTTTCAGTATCTTAATGTTGTTTACTAGATTTCTAACCCTAGATCAGTGAAATTTCTAGCTTTCTAAAGTTTTCTAGTCATTTTCGCAGGTCACAGGAACTAGTCACGACAGAGACAACAAATTTTTGCGAGACTTGCCGCCCAAGAATTGAGGAGAAGAAATCACACTTTTCTGCCCCAAAAGTGTCATCTCGAGTATCAGAGTGCACTTTCTATCCCAAAAAGTGTGATATCTCCCTAAACACATCAATACCTATGATTTTAGTTTTTCTGGGATTTTTTATTTATTTTATTTTATTTTTAATTTTTATTTTATTTTATTTTATTATTTATTTATTTTCTACTCTGTTTCTGGTTTTTGCCAAGAGATGTCTGTTGGGTTGGTGGACCACTTTATTAGCCTACTTAGGCCTTGATCTACTATGTTTCACTCATCTAAATGGAATTTATCCCCTTAGGGCTTCTAGTACGTTCCACCTTTATAGGAGGAGTTTAGCTGAGTAAGAAGTCTGAGCTTTCAACCATAGTTTTTAGATATGTACCTTCCTATTTCAGATCTTTAAAGATAGGTTGTTTCCATCCAAAGTTTCATAATAAACCTTGTCTGGTCATTTTCCTTAAGGTTTCATTGTTTTCCTTAGGATTCACACCCATATCCCTATCTTTTTGCATCGATTTTCCTCCCTAGTTTTTTGCTGTTGCTGCACCACTTTCCAGTAGCATAGTGCCATTTGATTCCAGTCACTTTGATTCTTAGATCTCTTGGCCTTTTTAGTGTGTGTTTAAGTTGATTTGGCACCAACCTGCACAGTGTTTGCAAACCCAGTTTGGATGGGGTTTAGAGAGTTGATTTGCTATTCATTTACTGTTTTTAATTTCAGTGTATTTAAACATTCTTTTTATTTTTTCAAACACGATATGGGATTAATTAATAAACACACTTACACACAAAATCACACCTTAAGTGAAGGGCACTAGGTTTACACTACCAAGCCAAGACATAACTTAATTAATTTATCTCTCAACACAGAGACAAAAACATCTTAATAATCTATCTTCACCATTTTCGTGCCACTTGTCTTACAACCATTGCACCACCAAGGTATTTGTTGGATAGACTCTTAGGCCTTCATTCCTAGTTTCCACTTGGGCATATTACTTCTCCCCACAGGGTTCGAGTTCATAGTCCCCCGAGTCCCCATACCGACTCCTGTTCTGGTTCATCAAATTCCTCATTTGATTCCCATCCTCCTTCCCTACATACCATCATCATGTTAGGACCCATTGCAGGTGGAGGAAACCAACTAGGTCTTGGCTCCGGTTCTACCCCGATAGTAACATCTAGTAGATCCATCTTAGGAACTGTTCTGATAGCTCCCATGCTACCTTTCATGGTTGGGTTAAGCCTTCCAGATTTTAGCTAGTTGATTAACGACCCTATACACCATGATGTTGGTTGGCCAGCTATGCCAACAAAGCTCCCCTCCAACATGCCCAAGTTTGAGGGTAATTATGGAGAAGACCCCACCAATCATGTCCCATCCTTCCATATTTGTTGTACATCCAACTCCATCATCGATGATTCCATTCGTCTTCAGTTGTTATAATGCACGTTCACTGGAGATGCTGCGAAGTGGTATGTTGACCAGCCTGCTGCCTCTCATTCTACTTTCACAATCACAACGCTCGCTAAAGCATTCCTCTCATATTTTCAGTTACCTCTTTGATACAACACTAGTACGGAGATCTTGATCGCATTCTGTCAATCCTCTGCCACCCGTCTTTTTGATCATGTCCAAGAATGGCGTAGAAGGAGGAGCATGTGTCATGCTCTGCACTTCAAAGACTGTGTATACATCGATTTGTTTCTTAGGACTCTTTTAGCACCTATTTCCAAAGATGTCGCATCTCACTTTCCTCAAACAGAGGAAGAGGTTGTCCAGATTGCTATAAGAAATGACTTGATTTATGCTCAATCCGGTTATTTCTATATCGTGATACTAGATCTCCCTCATCCTAGTGGTTCTAATGCATTGGGTGCATATCACGCCATAGACGGTATCATTGGAGTTATTTCACATCCTTCACTATATACTCAACTGAGTTATGACTATCCACAGGGGGGCACGAGTTCCTTCAACACTTATACCCCTCCTGCTAGAAACGTGTATTTAGGACAAATAACCTCTTATGCATTCACCCAACCACATCAGTAGATGTCAGGGCCAGCTAGTACTCAACCTCAGTACCAAACCGTTGCCCCCTCACCATTATACCTATGCACCGTCGAGCGCTCTAGTTCCTTAGGCATTAGCGCCACAACCTCCCATGCATCCTCAACCCCAGAAGCCACCACCCCCTCAGGGTTAAGTGTATACACATCAGAGTGCAACCAATCCCCAAAGTTAGAAGAAAAATAATAAGGGGAAGGGTAACAAGGGTAACCATGGTAACTAAGGTAATCAACCTAATAAACCTAGGGGAACCAACCTAACACCAACAACCAACAACAGAGCAACCAACCCAAGCAGAACAAGGCTATTTGTATGAACAAGCCTTGTTCATGTTGTGGTGTACATGGCCATTATACTCATGAGTGTCCCCTCTTACCCCAGATGTACCAAATGTGGGAAGCCCAAGTAGCTTTTAGAGGTCAACTGCCCATGCAACAATCGCCTCTGAATCGTGCGGAATGTCAACGAACCATGCTCACAAATGCTTTCACTCAGTAAGGATTTGTTGCTACTTAACCTCAGCAAGGTCAAGTAGCCCACCCTCCCCAACCTTCTGGTCCTGGTGACTATCAAATCCTCATGATGAATTCCGACGAGGTCAATACCTACGATGTCAACTTGCAAACTCGGTTGCGTCAATACGACAAGCCATTGTCTTCGTCCGCAACTGAGACCAAAACCAAAGAAACTACTAAGCCTCTTATGACACCAAATGCTCTGTTACAAATCCCTCAACCTAAAGTTGAGTCAATTCCCAAGATCCCCAAGGGACCATTACGTTGTAACATAGCTTCTAACCGAGATACCCATACATATAGTATAATAGATGACTTGGTGCAATCAACCACTACCATGTTGACACTGGACGCACTCCAGTCGTACCCATCTCAAAATAAATCTCTACTAACTACTTGGGCATAGTAGATCCTTCAGACGATCATTTGATTGTCTTTCTTATTGATGTGTTAGAACATCCTTCATTACCTCCATCCATTTCTTTCCAGATACCAGTCCGAGTACATAATGCCATCATCTCCTAATGCATTATTGATGAAGGTGCATCTGCCTACATGATGTCCACTACTGTTTGGAAGAAACTCAAGTCACTTGACTTGGCCCCATTCTCCATCACTTTGCGTCCTTGGGACGGTCACTCCTCCCAGCCTCTTGGCATGTATCGCATTTGTCCAGTGACTCTTGCAGGCAAGACAGTCCATGTAGACATTGAGGTTATTAATGCCCCTCTAGATTACAACATTCTCTTGGGTCGTAGTTACACATACGCAATGTCAGTCATCACGTCTATGGTTTTCCGCAAGATGTGCTTCTCTCGTCACTATCGATCAATTGAAATATTACATGTCATCATATTTAACCTCCCCTGAGTCCATTATCTCATTGATTTCCAGAAAGCATTCTTCTACCTCTTTGACCAATGTTTCATCTGGAGTATACAAATATTCCGCCTTGTTGGGTGCTTTCCCTGGTCCTCCCCCTCCCATCTCTAAGCCCAACTTATTGAGTGCTTTCATGTTACAAGCATCTCGGGCTGCTCAAAAGTACTCTGGTACCTCTGGTCAATAACCAGCTCCTTCACACTTTGTTGTTACCATCCCAACCAAGCCATCCGAATCCACCCCTCCAGGACCTCCTCCTTTTGTGGGTGCCTCTCCTTTTTTCCCTCTAGGAACTATTCCTCCAGGTCTTAACCATCCAAGAGTTGTTCCATCAGGACATTACCTTGCAGGACATATACCTTTCTTATTTCCTCCTCTTGGAATCTTTATGTCTCTGTCACAGCTTCATTGAGTCCCCCTAATATGACTTTGGGGATCCCAGTCTGGTACATTAATCCCCTAATGAACACTCTGCCTGGTAAGCTCAGACCATATCATGCTTTGACCCCGGTTCAGCTGGTTTCTACAACCCTTGCTACTACTCTAGTTCCACCACAACCTCAACAGGAACCCACTCATGTTACAGAGTTATCCAAACAGTGGGGCAAAGCCAGGAAGAAGGAACCTAAGGACAAGGATCCCCAAGCACCTCCAAACCCCAAAGCTCCAAAGTCGACACCTCCATGCGCTTTGTGTAATGTTGTTGTTCATGCCACTAATACTTCCTCGTCTCAAAACTTTGGTTCATGAAATGTTTTTTGAGTCTAATATCCCCAAGGTCCAAGTTACGTTACTAGATTCAACCAAGAGACTTAAAATATTACATAGAAATCACCCTTGTGCCTTGTGCAATCATTATGGTCATTAATCCCATTGTTTCCCTTGTCTCAACGAATTTCATGATTGCCTCCATGTACTTCGTGAATTCGAGGCCACCCATAGTGGAGCATCTACTCCTCTGCCTATGGATTCTTGTATCACTAGTACACCAGAACAGGGGGACTCTAGTCCCACCATCGTGATCCATCACCCCTATGTCGAGACGACGGACTCCACAGTCCATATACTTTACCTGTCGTCATCCTTGAGTTCCTCACAGGAAAACCTTTCTAAGTTTCTGTGCATGCTTCTATAGAAGCTCCTTCATCGGAAACCTGGGTCTCAACATTGGTAGATTTTCCATCTACAAGCTCATCATCCCCCAATTCAGATGATGCGTATGTGAACCTTCTTTCTCGGGATGATGCACTTGGTGCGATCACCACATCATGTAGTCAATCTTCCTCCTGTCTGTCCATATTCCATTCTGATGATGACATCATGGAATCTATGTCTACCCCTAATTACTCTTGGGACGATATGCACCATTGTGTGTACTTCATCACATATTTTTGAACCAAAAAGTTTTCCCCCCATCTTACTTGTAATGATCGACGACGTATCCAATACTAGGTCCCTCGCTATCTTCTCATTGACGATGACCTTTATCGTCACGGTGTTGATTGTATCCTTCATCGTTGTCTTACTCATCATTATGGCTAGGACCTTACGTCATTTGTAAGGACTTGGGTAAGGGGGGAAATATCTTAGAGGATTTTGAAGGCCAACTTCTTCATAATACTCGCAATGCACTCTACCTCAAGGAATTTTACCCATAGCATATCCCATTGATTTGTGTGTATTTATTTCTGTCATGCATTTAGGTAGGTTGCATCATATCATTTATTATCTTTTGCACCTTTCATATGGATCCATCATCTACAATGTATATCAATTATGCTAACGGTGCGATTCACTTCTCTAGGAATCTAGCCTCGACAACATGGGCCATTTTCACCCCATTGCATACGTTTGTCCATTCTAACGGTGTGTGCATTGGATCTTCCACCAATAACTAGGCCGAATATGATGTAATGATAGGTTTGTTAATCGATGCCCTTTCTCATCGCATCCTTCATCTTCATGTTCATTTAGATTCCTTGTTGCTTGCATGCAATTGAATGGTGTGTATCAAGTTCATAACCACGTCCTATTTAGAAAATATATACAAGTTAAGTTGTTGATATGTGAATTTGAAACCATTACTTTCGGTCATGTTCCTAGAGCCCAAAATAACTATGTATATACTATTGCAAACAATATTCTAGATTGGCATTTATCACATGTATACCACATAAGACAACCATAACCAAAACAAATGGAAAACCACAATCGTCATAGAAAAGATGCATAACCACAATATGTATTGACATATAAAAATAAATGTGTTTTGAATCTACCACTCTAAATACATCTGGCATGCCGATAGCATACTGTGTGGCACATAGGACCTTACATCTCCTTATCATCCTTTGGAGGATGTCGTACCAAGTTGGGTCGAGATGCTTGGATCCATTTTTCGAGCTCTCGGAATAGAATGGCGCTCCACAAACTCCTCTTGCTAGGGAGCATTATTCCCACCTTTGCATACCAGATCAGTCCCATCCATCACATATGCTTGCAGGCAATATCCCATGCTTGGGGGCAAATTGTTTTCCCCTGACCATATTCTTAATTGATTAACATAAGTCTTAGCCTATATCCCACTGGATCTAGGTAAGGTCGATTATCCTCCCATTCCTTGGATAGTTTGTCCTACTTGCCTCTCTAGCGAACCATATTCACATCACATAACGTAGACATTTGATACCATATCTTCAAATATTCTACTCTATGTCATACCACCTTTACCATAGAGTCGCCATGTTTGACTTAGTGGGTGAGGATGATTCTAGACCTCCTCTAGTAGTTCATTCTTTTTTTCCTCTTCCCTTAATTCTTCACCAGGAACCATCGTTCCAAGAAGCATTAAGGCCATATTTAGACAAGTAAGGCCACTTGCCTGAAAGTTGCAGATCCCAATTCTGACAGTTGGTTTGTCCGGTATGATCTCCACAAGATTTAGGGCCTTTCCCTCCTGTTCAAATTCACCATAACTCACTTAGAAAATGAATTTAGAATGGAGGGAAAACGTTCTTTTATGGAAAAACCCACAATTTTTATGTCTCCCATTACAACCAAACTATAGCTTATTTTGATGAGCCATCAACACCATTGGAAATCTCTCATCGAGTACTATAATGGGTCTTTCTTATTTTTTGATGATTTGACATTTCATCTGGAAGCCATTTTTCTAAGAAGGGTCACTTCGTTGCCTCTTAAAATCGAATTTCTTAATATGCGACACTTGTACCTTGGGGACCACCTCTCCTTAGTGCTTTTCATCTCACATGTTGATTTTCGTCATGAGAAACCATCATTTTCTCATGTTTTCATGGTTCCCACCAGGACTATTATGTGTGGCAGCCTCATCGCGTCACCCTTGTTCAGACCATTTGCGATGAATCACCTTTGCATCCATGGAGTTTGTTTCACATCCCATTATATCATGTCACAATATTCCATCCATATTTTCATACCACTAATCTTGTATTGCCCGTTTTTTCCTTCAGTCATACTGTCCACCATCCCCTCTGGAGTTGAGTCAGTTATTGTGAGGTCAACCATGCACTTTATGCTTTGACAAGGGAAGTTATTTGTTTGTCCCTAAGTCCCATTTCCCCATGTTCCCTGTTGTCAGTCCATCAGTCACATTACTATTCTCCCTTGTGGCTTAGTTGAGGATCCTCATTGCCTCACCTAGGGCAGGCCCTATTCTGTCAACATCATCACATCTATTCCAAAAGAATGGCGTAGAGGGCAATGTATCTTGGTTCCAGCTTCCACTCTTATTCGGTGCCTCGAATCAGACAAAGGGAATCATCATTTCTCTTTAACTTAATTGTCTCATGCTCGTGATTCACACACTTGATGGTTTAGTGATGCAACAGATTGTACCAACGATTCTTGGGTGTGTGTGAGATGTTTCATACCTCATGAGGGGGTGGCCCATCAGGTAGCCCCCCACATTCCTAGATGAATTCATTTTATGCTACAACCTTAGATGCAGTTCCATAGATTTTATGGGTTTGGTTCATGCTGCTTGCAACACTCATAGCATGCATGTCTCCTTCAGATGATCCATTCAATTTTGCATTGGCTTCTTTGGTTGTTATACCCTCCCTCCCACCCATTTTTTGAGGGAAGAATCGTTATATATCATGTACTCACATGTTATTGTATTCAGTCCCAGCTCATGTTTTTCTAGGCTCATTATGTATATGGGACACATTGTATTATTTTCTGGCTCATCAATGCCTGCATGTCATGTCCCATTCAACATGTACTTTATTGTTTAGTTTCATTTTTCTGGGTGCCTTATTATTTTTGTATTGAGTTATCTCGGTGGGTATAGGTATCCCTCCCCCGCCTCACTGAGATAAGGTACCACACCATAAAAGGAGACTTACATTAGTTAGTTGGTCTCACCCCCTTTGTCACTATCCTCTTTCGATTCAGCTCCATTGGTCTCTCTCTCTTTGACTCCCCTTCGGTGTCTAGTGATTGTGCCCTTACAACGTACTTCAGTCATATGTTTTTCTCCTAACACTCGTACTTTGGGGGGCAATCTATTATCACCAAAAATTGATCATCTAGCTATAATTTACTAGATGGATCATAGTACACCATGTAAGACCAATTTTACCATAGTAAAATTGCTTTCACTATAAGAAATTACTTAATAAACCACATTTGTTAAGTCATTTTTTATTAAACCCATGAAGAATAATTAAATAAATCACTATTTATTTAATTCTATTCTAGGAATAATTAATTAAACCATTGTTTACCTAATATTCCTTGTCATAATCGACCCAGTTATGAGAAATAAATATATAAATCATTAATTATCTTATTTTTCTCTAGGAATAATTAATTAATCACTAATTAGTTATTATTTCTTGTCAAGTTTGACTAAATCCCCTAGGAATACTTAAATAAATAATTATTTCTTTATTATTCCTTAACCATATTTCTTGAAATGATAAATAAATCATTTATTTATTTATTATTTCTAAATAAAAGTATTTAACCAATTTAAATACTTTTTCCCTCCAACCAAATATAATAGAATATTTCAAATGTTTAATTCTAGAATTTGGTTAATAATATTTTATTATTTCCCATTATTCGAGAATAACCTAATATTTTGTTATAAATAGAAGGGCTTTACATTCATTCTTCACTTTCGATTATTTTCATTGTTGCACTCACTGTTGCGGCTCTGATTATTATCACTGCCGCACACCATCTTATTTTTCATTTGAGTTCTCATTGAGCTCAAACATTTTATTTGTTGGGTTTTACACATTATAGAGGAGAGAGACTCATTGAGGATAGCCAAGAACCCATCCCATAGAGAGGGACTGGTAACATTATTTGTTCCCTTCACAGGTGTTGTTTAATAAAATATATTCTTTATATATTTGGTTTCCATTGGATTATTGGAGTTATTTGTGCTCATTTTACTATTTCATTTTGTTGTTTAACTATGTATGTGGCATAGATCAGGTCTTTGGCAGGTTTTATTTCTATCATTTGCTATAGATCTACACTGTTTAACAACCATTTTTATTGTTAGTGTTGTTTTTCATCCACAACCTAAAGTAGTTTCTTTTCATACACATTCAAGAAAAATTCTACATAACACATAGCTTGAAATTTAAGTCTTATGTGAGTCTATTTTGTTATAAATTGTAATCTACCCTCTTGAAAGAAATTCCGAATCAATTCTACTTAAAATATGTTCAATGTTGAGAGTAAGAGTACAATTGTAGTAGATCTTACAAACACTTTAAGATGTTCTCAGCACTAGTCTCTCCTCAACCCATGGGTTGTCTCTAGGAGCTACAACAAAGCCTAAACCAATTAGATAATTGTCGATCTTCATGTGCCAAGCACGTAGTGCTTGTTTGAGACTGTACACCGCTCGCTTGAGTCTGCACGCATGAGATTCTTGATAAAATGTCTCAAAATCATCTGGTTTCTCAATTTACAACTGCGCCTCAATAACCCCATTGAGAAATGCTCTTTTTACATCCATTTAGTGGATCTTCCACTCCATATGTGCAACCAGTGCAATAATTGATCTAATGGATGAATACCTTACTCCATGAGCAAAGGTTTCCTCATATCAATTGCCTCAACATGAGAGAATGATTTGGCCACAAATCTGGCCTTATACTTCTTTATTCTTCCGTTTGGTGCATGATTAACCTTGAAGATCCATATCGAACCCACACATGATATCTGCTGGCCTTGGGACCACTTCCCAAACACTGTTATTTATGATGGATTCCTATTCTTCCACCATGGAATCAACCCAAAAAGGTTGCTATAATGCTTTTGTAAAATTTCCTAATGTAGATCACCAGATAATGCAATATGCTAAAGCAAAATACTTGATATACTTCTACAAACAAACTTATGGAAGCTTAATCGGTTTTGAGCAAGATCAAATAGAACACATATAACAAGGAATGAGAAAGCAACCACACATGAACACATAAGAATACTCTGTGGAAAGCCTCAGCTAAAAACCCTGATCTCTGTATTATCATACAAGTGGAAATATGTCCAGATTACACAAAGATTTAGCTCACCAGCTATCTAGCTCTCAGTACCATCCCTCAATGCTGCTCATAGACTGAATAGACACAACATATGCATTCCTCCAGTCCTCCAAGCCTCCTATTTCCTTCCATGGTTTCTCTTGGGTCCTCTGGCTTCCACCTATGTGAATTGACCTCTAACACAACTCACCAAACTCAGAAGTAACTACGCAATCTCCAAGGAATGAATTCCTTCTGCATGCAAGAGATATCCTCAATGGAATATTCATGCAACTGATAGTACACTATCCCATCATCTGATCTCAACTAGGTCTCTGACTGAACTGACATGCATGAGTTATTTATGAGAGAATATTCAGTTATCTGAAGTGCAGTAGTTATATGCATGCATGCATTAACTAACTGAACTCACAATCAGTTCCACAAACTGTTGGAACTAATCTAACTGGACTTAACTCAGTTAACTGAGCTAACTAATTACAACTCAAAGTACAACTCCTCCTGATCACTTTAATTAAGGGATAACTTCCTCAATCAAAGGGAAAATTGTTGCATGTCTTCACATAGACTTCATGTTTGATTTTCTCCAACTAATTAACTGAAGACGAATTAATTAATTATTTTACAAAAAGCTGCTAAGATCAAATTCGAATTTTAGTTCCCAATTTTAGTTCAGGGACTAACTAAAATTGGAATGTATCTCGAAATGCTATTTATAGCAGTGTTATTTTTAGAACTTCTATATTTAGCATTTCTTGTTGCTATTTTCAACACTCCCTCTCAACAAGAAAGGGATTATCTATCATCCCAATCCTGTCTCTGTGGAACTCGAACTCACATTTTGACAATGCCTTAGTCAAAATATCTGCATCCTGTTCCTCGGTCAAAACATACAACAACAACATGATCCTCTTCACCACATAGTCTCGAAGATGATGATACTAGATATTGATGTGTTTGGACCTATCATGAAATACTAGATTCTCAGAGAGTTTGATACAATTCTGATTATCGCAATAGATCACAGTTGTATACATCCTCTGACCAAACAATCCAACTAGAATTTTTTGCATCCAAATGGCCTCACATGCTGCCTTATTAGCAGCCATGTATTTAGCCTCTGCTGAGCTAAGTGCAACTGATCTCTGTTACCTGTTGTACCAAGAAATTGCAGCTGAACCAAGGTTGAAAATTCCTCCTAAAGTGCTCTTCCAGTCTGATGGACTCCCTGCCTAATCTTCATCTATGAAGCCCTGAAGCTTCACTCCCTTTGTCTGTTTGTACTACAATCCATACAGAGATGTGCCTCTAAGGTATCTCATCACATGCTTCGCTGCCTTCCAAAATAGCTTGGTAGGCTGAACCATAGCTTGACTCAGCTTGGTAGGCTAAACCATAGCTTGGTCTGCATGGGCTTGCACTTCTCCATGTGGCATCGCCTGAGTATCTCATTGGCAGACTTGCCTTGAGACACAAAAACTTCCCCATCCTTCTGCCACACTTCCATGCCTAGAAAGTAGTGCATAAGACACATGTCTTTCATCTTGAACTCTCTTGCAAGGTCCTCCTTGTAAGACTTGATCAACTAATCATCACTTGTCAATATCAGATCAACAACATAAAGAACAATGATCAATGGCTTACCTTCTACCATGATGTGGTAAAGGTTCGCATCTGCTTCACTTTTTGTGAAGCCCAACTCGGTGAAATAGCTGTCGATCTTGGTGTACCAAGCACGAGGTGATTTCTTCATCCCATACAAAGCTCTCTTGGGTCGGCACACATGTGACTCTCGATCGAAGGTCTCAAATCCTTCTGGTTTCTCAATGTACACCTCTTCCTCAATTTTTCCATTGAGGAACGCAGTCTTCACATCCATCCGTTGTATCTTCCAACCCATCTGAGCTGATAGTGCCAAAATTGATATGATAGATGAGTACCTTGCTACAGGAGCAAAAGCCTCATCATAGTCGATCCCCTTGACCTGTGAGAAGCCACGGCAAACAAACCTTGTGTCACGCGGAATGAGTCGATCTTGCAGACAAGATAAACCTTCTTAGAATCTAATGAAGACCTAATGACAAACAAACCAACCAGACACTATCTTTCTCTAAATGCACTTTATAAATAATGGCAAAAAAATGTGTTTAATGCCTACATCATGTCCAACGCAAGTTTGGGGATGCCTTTGCTCCTTTGATTCAAGTAAGTTCCTTTGTCACAAACCTGCAAACACAAACAAGGCAAACGATTAAATAGCACCTGAATAACCAGTATTATAAAACATATTTAACATGAAAGTAAAGGACTCCATGAAACAAATAACATGAGATACTTGTTGAGAAAATTGAGCTTGATTGTATTAATTCAAAAGGAGAAGAACTTTACAACCTTTGCCTTGACGTTGTACAAACTCCTCCCAGGGTCCAACAAGAAGTCTCCTCTACTTTGACAAGCTTCACTCACTCCTCAATGAAGCCAAAAAGGTATATGATCTCTCCTCTTAAGCTCAAATAGGAATTCTTGATTTCACTAGCATTTACCCTCAAAAGTTCAGCTTTTAACCTCTCCAGCCACTGACCCAATGCCTCAATTTATAGTGCGATGGAGGTTAGTTACCAGGTCGTCCTTCAAAGGGATAGAATCCTCCTTCAGAGGGATAGCTCCTCCTAACAAGGGATTATCTCCTCCTCTTATGGGATGCATGAACCACTTTGGAGTGAACAATCCACGTCAAAATTCCTTCTAGAAAACTCTAGAATTAACCCAAAGTGAGTTTTTTAAGATAAAAATTGCGCCTTTTGACTTTCACAGGGGTATGCACCCTCCCATTTACATATATAGCGTATAAGTATGCATATATTCTGAACAAAAGGTGCGGGCCCGCAGGAAAAAGTGAGAGAAAGTGCGGAACCAGAGTTACATTGCTTTTTTGATGTCTTTCTCTCATTTCTAAAGCTTGTTTTGAAGAGCTGAGGTCTGAGACTTGCTTAGGAAGCTGCCATAGGTGGTGATAGACCCATACTGACTGCAATAATCAAGGTGACGATATTTTTGTGTAACAGATTGCCCCCTAAAGTGCGAAGTCTGTAGTAGATGAGGATTTCATTTATCATTAGGAAGAGTGAAGTACTTTATCATTTCGAGGATCATCTTGTGGAGAGCCCGATTGGAACCTGTAAAAACATTCAATGCAAAATATATATATGAGATCATATCATCGCTGAGGTAGGCATTCCCATTCTCAGATAAAAACTGACTAAAATACTGAAAACTGACTAGAAGACTAACTACTGCTCTGATATAGGAATGAACTCGTAACACATCATAAGTACAGACACATGTGGACACAGTATGGATGCATCCATCTGTTTATGAATAGTCCATAATATAATGAATACAAAATTCCTCGCAACCTGGATGGTGGAAACTAGATCCAGGGTCTTCATTTCTACGTCCCGAAAAAGTACGATTCTATCCATGCGATTGAATGTGTCGAAGTCGAACATGGTAGAAACCGCTTGATTACCAGTCAATGATGTAAACTGTTAACAAGCGTGAGAGAAACCACCAATAATGACAATGGCTCTCAAAGTACTCAGTACAATCCATGAGATGTGATAAGATGTTTTGATGTCGAACATGTCACAGAATCCTTTGATCGAAAGTCGATGATGTAAACTGTCGTCAAAGGCGAGAAACCTGCCATTAAGGCATGCAGATCTCAAGGTATTAATGATTTCTAGATCATCTTTCTAGATAATGAGTTGAATTCGATAGAAAGCGATCCGTCGTAGGGAAGCCTACAACACGAAATCATAGATCAAGCTGAAGAAGTTTAGTTGCAAGGACTGACTCAGGGATGGTCAAGATGGATGACAAACATTTTGTAGATGAATGACTTATTTGCACTGACCTCTTGAACACATAACGACACGACAGATGGTTTGGTGACAATTGACCCAAAGTTAATACCCAGAAATCGGCTGAAGACTTTCAATGTGGTTTGATTAACTGTTAGGCAAAGGATTTCCCAACCCAGGTAAATGAAAGTGTCGTGTTCAAGAGTGGTTACAAAGTATGAAAAACAGATTCATTTTTCTCTCTTTTTCCCCCACCATTTCTGGCAAGTACCTCTTTATTTTTTACAAGCTTGAGGAGGATAACATATGCTTGATTATAAGCTCACCCTTCGGGTGATTCAAACTTAGTTTAAATTCGAACCCTAAGAAGGAGTGGTCTGTTCCTGTTTGTAATTGAACAAGTCCTTTACTGTCGAAATTTAACGAGTCCAGTATAGGAGAAACTCGGCGTTTTTCATTTTTAGAGAGTCTGAAAAAAGTTAAGAAGACTTAAGGGTTGACTTTTTCGTAAATTTGTGTCTCCCAAGCCCGAAAAAGTATAAAATAATACTTGAGAGAACTGCTTGATCTTTTACGACCAAGGAGTACTTTTCGTGATTACTGTCTTTGATCCGAAAAAGTAAAAAAGAGATCAAGGACATGTCGTTTTATAACCAATATCGAATTTGAAACGACAAAAATCCGACAATCATTTTATGTTTTTACGGTCGAAAAAGAGCTGTAAATGGACCGTCTTTTAATTCCGTTTTAACGAGTTTAAAAGAAAAACTCGACAATATTTTCATGTTTTAGGAGTCAGAAAAGAGCTTAAAGGTGACTCTAGCTGAAAATGATAGATTTCGCCTGAATAATCCGTTATCTTGCACA
>APFE031442983.1:0-50285 GCA_000404065.3 Pinus taeda
TCAAAGTAATGCTCAAAGGAAAAAATCAATCACATCAATGGATTCCCCAGCGGAGTCGCCAATTTGTCATGCGGAAAGAGTTATTTTTGCGGACAAACCTAACCTCCCTAGGAGTCTAAGACTCTCTAGTGACAAACAAACCAAACAAGAGCAATCCTTCTCTAAACACACATTATTTTATGAGAACTCAAGTGTTTTCCGATCTTACCTTAGGTCCAACGCTTGTTGTAGCAGTCCAGCCTTGCTGATCCAGATGAGCTCCTCCTTCACTTTAAGACCTGCATACACTAACAAAGCAAACGATTACATAACACCTGAATATTTCATAAAACAAAGCATATTCATCACATAGACCAAGGAGTACATGAAATAATTCATTAACAACAAATCATTGAGAAGAATGGACTTATTTGTATTAAGGAAACAAAAAAGGAACCATTACAACTGAGCCTTGGTGTTGTGCAAGCTCCTCCCAGGGTCCAACAAGAGATTTCCTCTACTTTGACAAGCTCACCCACTCCCAATATGGCAACAAGGAAAGATAGTGATCTCTCCTCACAAGTCAACAATGGAAGTCCTAATTCCAGCAGCATTTACCCTTTAGAATGTTCAGCTTTCAACCTCCCCTCCTTTGGCCCAAGGCCTGTATTTATAGTATTCTAGAGGAAGTTATTCAGTTCCAACATCAATGGGATACTCCCTCTTTTGGATGGGGTAGCTTCTCTCTTGATGGGATAAGTTCCTCTATCATAGGAGTGCATGAACCATCTGGAGGCGCTCAATACACGTCAAACACTCTTCTAGAAGGCTCTAGAAGTGACCACAAGTAACTTTTTAAAGATGAAACTCGCGCCTTTTGACCTTTACAGGGGTACGCACCCATACTTTGGCTTACAGAGCGTACAAGTACGCAGGTACAGTGTGTTTGGGATGCGTACACGCAGGCAAGGTAGAGAGAACCTGCGTACCCAGAGATAAACATGTTTTAAAGTGACTTTCTCTCTTTTTGAAGTTTGACATGAAGAGCAGAGGTATGAGTCTTGACAAGGAGGATAATATGACTATTGATGGAGCCATATTAACTGCAGATAGTCATGGTGACAAATTTCAGTGTAACACCCCCTAAATAATGAAGGTAGAATAAGGAGTGATGGCTGAGATGCTTTACAAGCTTTTGCAAGGATGAGGATAATCACCATCAAGAGACCTGTAAATCAGGGATGTATATACATATACATATCTGATATCAAAACATGAATCTACAATATGGACACAACCATCTAGATGACAAGGACTATATGAAAGGATCCATGGTATGGGTGCAACCATCCAAATGAGAATGATCATCTGTGAATCTAAGATCTAAGGTATGGTCACATCCATCTGTATAGAAGAAACATGTGTACAATAAAGAATAACATATAACTCCACGTGGCCTAATTGATATCAGACAAGACACATGGTCTTACACTCCATCCTAACCTAATCAAAGTACAAATTCTAAGATGCGAATAAATGTGATGAAGTCGAACATGCTAGAAAACCACCTGTTTACTGGCCAATGATGTGAACCATTAACAGGCATGAGAGAAACCACCAATAATGACAATGGCTCTTAAGGTACGACAGTACAATCCATGAATGTGATAATGAAACTGAATTCGAGCACTCATGGAATCATCCAATCGAAGGTCAATGATGAAGACCTGTCGTCGAATGCAAAGAACTTTCCATTAGAGCATGCAAGCTCTATGGTACAGAAAGGGAGTTTCTAAGTCATCTTCCTGCATAATGAGCTGAAGTCGATAGGAAGTGACCCATCAAAGCAAGGCAATGATGAGTCCCTCATCATTGACACGAAACAAGGTGTTAGTGTCAGTATTTTCTTCCTGCCATCAGTGATCAAAACTCCTCTTTTCATATTCATATTAGGGTCTCTCTTAGAAATTTTTTTCATTTGACCTAGGCCCTCATTCAAAAATTTACTCACCAATGGTATCCCTAGTCAAAAAAACTCACTCACCTACACTCCATCTACCTCCCTTGACCTTTTCCCATGCCCATTCCTCTCATTTCCCTCTCCCAGGGTTTTGAGGACATTTTTCTTGGTATCATGACCTCCATGGTTAAATCATCAATAAAAATTGTATCCTGATGATCGTATGCCTTCCCCTATCCTTAATATACCTTCCTAAACACTTCCCATCACTCTTATCCCTCAAAATCATCATTTTTCGACAAACCCTAACCTATTGCTATGCTTTTGACACTTTTCTAGACTAGGCCTGTGTTTCACCCTTTTGGACCCCTTCCCCTCACTCAATCCTTAAAATTCCAATTTCACTTACTTCTTAACATCCCTCCCTACCTCAAAATTGTTTTCTAAGAATTTAGAAGCCCCCTATCCCCTTTATTTCCTTTCAATCCTATAAATTCCACAAATCCCCTGTTTTTCCTACACTAAACCCTAATTTCCTCTCCCACTTAGCTAGGGTTGGCTATGGAATAAGAGACATCTAAGTAGAGGATGACTAAGGGAGGTAATTTCAGAAAGTATGAGGCCATTCCAACTCATAAATATCATGTCTCCATCATTTTTCAAGAATTCATTCGAAGGGACAAATCGTTTGCCCCACATAGGGCCAATTTTGCTTCAAAGTATGTTTCCAACCAAACAGAGATGAATTTTACAAAAGTGAGAAGTGTTTTTTCCATAATAGTACAAGGATGAAAAACCTCATTCATTTTTTACACAGGTGATATGTTTTTAGAGAAATGACAAAAATACAGTTGCTACAAGAGAGTTGCTGCACTTCTGGAGTGACCTTAGGAAAATTACATTTTCTCCTAGTTGGAGTGTCGGAATGACTTTCTTGATGAGTTCAATGATAAATATATAGATATATATTTCCAATAAGCTATCATGAGCTCAATGTTTAGTTGAGGAATACCTCCAAAAGTTTCCTACAAGATCAGACTTCATTTTTGTACCCTCATTCTGCACTTTTTGACAAGTCTTGGGAAAATGAACTTTTGGAGGGTCAACTCAAGTCCCTTTTGAAAACTAAAGGCATATTTGGAAACTAGACAGGATAAGATTTCCAATGAGATATCCTAGGCTCAATGTGGACACTGAGAAGATAGGAATAATTGGGTTGGAAGATGGCACTGCATGTTTGACACTGGCATTGTGAATTTGACAATTGGCCTAGTTTTTCACTTCTCTTCTCCAAATTTGATTTTTACCTATGGGAAATAAATATTTTACTGATGTAATTGATATGATTGATGTAATTATCATGTTTTTAATATTACCTAGGTTAATTACATTAGTTAAAAAGCCTCCATGAGATGTAATGAATTAGTTCACTTAAGTTAGGGATGAGTCACTTTGACCACCCTACACTCTAGCTATCAGTTCATTTTTTGTTGTAACTGCTCCTCCTCTCATGGATTCTACCCTTGAGGATAGGATGAGTTGGTTTGAGGCATATATCATGTAATTTCTCATTCATTCTATAGGTTGGACTCTATTGGATGTTGTACTAGTGTTTCAAATATTGACATGAAATATATTGGATGAGTTGCAACTATTTTTGTGGGATTCTTGTGGCATGGTATTTTGACCTAGTTTCTTCTTTAGTTTCATATGTATGAATGTTTTGTACCTCTCATGATCCATTTCACTCTAAGTATGTTTGATTTTTAAGGTGTGAATGGAAAGAATTCATCTTGTATTCTCTGTTTTGGGAAAATAATCATAATTTGTTTTTTTTCTTCAGTTTAAAAAGAATTCATGATCTCATGCTCTTTTTAGCACCTCGCTAGTCTAAACCATCTCATCACTATACTACAAAGTGTTAAAGTAACTTGCCTACCTTACCCCAACAGATGTTTGCAATTATGTTTCTCTTTTTCCCTAACCTAGTTCATTCTCTGACCTAATTCACTCATCAAGTGAGTACCCCAACCAAATCAAATCAAACAAACCCTAAGATACTATATCTAGCCTAAGACCCTAATCCATCCAGCCCTCTTGGCTGTGATCCTTGGTTGAGAGCCCTCTCTGGCTTGGTAGGGCTAGCTACCAAGTCAAAAGATTGGTCTATGGTTACCTCAGTTGGACTCTTCCTTAGCCTTGGAGATCCGGAGGAGTGATAACACAAGGAATAAAGTGGAATGAAATGAATAAGATCCAAGACTGTAACAATAGGTATGACAATGTATAGGTAAAAATTGCAGATATGACTTCCCTTGAACACTAGTGACACGACTCCAGAGTGTGGCAGAATTTGCCTCAACATAGGACTAAAGGTCGTGATGAAAAAATGGAATTATCAAATGAGAGGCAAAGATGGATCACACAAACCCGGGAGGACAAGGGACTGAGTGAGGATATCCCAAACTTGCCATGAAATCAGAAGATTGTCATGTTCAAGAGCAACATGTTGCCTATACAAAGGATGTTTCATCTTAATTTTTCCCGGCTATTTCTAGCGAGTACCCTAATTATTTTTATCACAAGCTTTAAGGGGATAGCATATGCTTGTAATGTAAGTTTATTCTTCGAATGAATCCATCATAGTAAGTTTTACAAGTCTTAGGAGGGAGAAACTTAGTCTCATCATGGTGACAATTCTTTCGTCGTAAAATTTTAATGAGTCTGGTGTAAGAATAACTCGATGTCTTTTTCATATTTAGAGAGTTTGAAAAGGAGACGAAAAAGAAAACTCATCATATCCCTTTTCATAATTTGTCTCTCGAACCGAAAAGGTAGAAAACAATATCCGAGAAAACCTCTTGACCATGTCGATCAAGGTGTACCTTTTTCATAAATAGTCAATCCCAGCCCGAAAAGGGGAAAATGTATACTGAGGTGATGTCAATTAATTTAATTCAACGAGTTTGAAATGACAAGTACTCGATGATATTTTCAGTTTTTGAGAGTCAGAAAAGGGCTTAAATATGACTACAAGGGGGTTCCTTTTTCGTTTATTTTTAACAAGTCTAAAAAAGAGATAAAACAAAAACTCATGAGAATCAACAAAAATAATCAATGTACACAGAAAGCACCTGTAATTGCATAGAGAAATGCACCCATCACTAACATCAAGAAATAATAATAATAAACTATTAATAAAATATTGATAAAAAATGACTTTGAAACTTATAAATAACCAAAAGTAACATTAATTTTTATTGTTTTACCATAGTGGGTTCTGAAAGTTCATTTGTGCCCTAATTTCTCGATTTTCAAGTGACCATTGCAGCAGATTCAGGGCGCCATTTCGCAAACCGTTTGTAGTAGGTAAGAGGTTTGTCCTTGCTCTTGCATTTCATCATATTTTCATTCATTTTTAATGGAATGTTATATGCTAAAAGGGAGGATTTGCAATTTTTTAAGCACCGGTGATCATTGTGGGTTTGGTCATTGAACCTGCAATAATCAATCCTGAGCTCAAATATGCCTATGTTGACATCGCTAATTTGTAAAAACATGTGCGATGGCACCGAGGCTGAATTGTTTGAAGAAAAAACCCTTTTTGGAGAAAAATTTCTTGATTTCAATCCATGAAAAAAGTTCTAATTGGTGTTAAATGATGTTTTGCAAAATATCATGGTTTTGGAATGGAAAGAAAGAGGTCATGAGGCCAAAGATCACCAATAAACCTAGAATTCAAAATGTATCAATGCCTTGAGAGATTGTGGGCTGCAAAAGTTCTTTAGGACCATAGGACTGAGGGCTTAGATGGAATTTCTGCCTTATTTGATCAGTCTTTGGGATGTGGATCGAGAGATATTTATCATCAACGTCCATGAACTGGAAATAGAAGAATCATACATCTATTTTATCATGGGATTGTCCCAAAGAGGAGAAAGAGTCCAACTCTTTGGATCTCGCCTAGGTGGTGAAAGTATTGGTGCTCTGATTAGGAAGCATTTCCCAAGTTAAGAGATGACAAGGGGTGGGAAGGTGAATATCGCCACAATCACCAACAACCTTCCTTTATGAAACATCCTATTCACCATAGCATAAGAGTTTAAAATCCAAATTATTGTATGGAGTTGAGTGCCTAACCCCCACCATATTCAATTGGTGTGGAGGCCTTCTGGCGAATATGAAAATACAACTGACCAAAGGGAAGCAAGGGAACCTAAGAAAATTTGGGTTTGGCTCGATACTGGTGACCTTATTCCTAGAGTGGGTACCCCTATTCTGGTATCAGTGGGCAGTGGTACCAGATCTTGCCCCCCAAGACCCAAGGTTAGTGAGGTCGAGGAGAGACGGGTCAGCGTATGCACTACCCTCCACAGTTCTTTACTTGGATGCAATGCCAATTACTCATGGTGGACGATTATGCATATGCTGGCACAAATTTCTAATGGGATCCAAATCTACCTCTGCCACTGGGAGAATAGTGGATTGATGCAAGTAAAGACTTTTTTTTGGATTTTTTCACGTCTTATGATTTTTTTTTGTAAAAGTGTAAACTCAGACTCGACTTATGATAAATGTGTAGATGTGGGACCTGAAAGACCACCTAGAATGTCACCAATAGCACGACAGACTACATCAGATAGTGAGCGCTAACTATGAGGAAGGGGCAAATCCCTTAACTGAGATGGAGTGAAACTTAAGAGAAATTACTCAGGGAGTTCTGGAGTATGATACTATAGACGAGGTACCATTGTGTTGGCATAGACACACAGTGGGAGTATTCAAGAGACAGTGTTAGCTATTAAGCTAAGTGATCAGAGCAGTCTTGTGCTACCATGAGCATCATGCAAGCTAATATCCTTTCTAGCTCTTTTACACATTTTTTAGGCTTTGAAAGCCAAGTGTCCCAGAACACTTTATTTTTTGAGATTTTGATGTAAAAACTTCGATAAACTATATATATAATATATATATATATATATATATATATATATATATATAATATATATAATATATATATATATATATATAATATATATATATATATATATTATATATATTATATATTATATTATATATATATATATACATGTTTTATTTCCTACTTATGTGTCCAAACTATGCTCAGTTTTATAAATGACACAAATGTCAATCAAGAACATAATTGTCTAATGCATTTGTTAATGTATCAAATTGCGTGGAATGTGTTGATATGTGTTAAAATAAAATTTTCTTTCCAGTAATCGAACACGTAGATCAATATGCAATATTTGTGGATTTATTACTACATAATGATCGTTTAGCTGTAATACAATGAGTTGTGAATCTAAATTGACAACTAAATATCTAATTCCAAGAGAAGTTGCTTCTGACAATAGTTCAATAAATGCACTGTATTCGGCAATATTGTTAGTTGTTTGTTCGAGGCATATACCTTGTAAGTCAATCAACTTGCCATCAGGGGCAAAAAGTGCCCAAGTTGCAAAGGACAAATCCCATGTGCTACAACAAGTATCATCAGTGAAACCAACATAATGACTTGATGACATCTGAAAACCAAGTGGAACACAAGCTAAGAAGAAAAACACATGTCTATAAAGCAAACAAACACACCAAAAATAAAAAAGCACACACTAATTAATTCACACACTAATGTACAAAAAGTCATTGCATGAATATCACACATAATATATTTTCAAATACAACCCATTTCGAGGTTGTGACAATGCATTTCCTTCGTAATCAACTAGCTCATAGGCGCCTTTCTACAAAACATGTTTGACAATATATGGCCCATGCCACATAGGTTCGAACTTTCTAGTGCCTAACTTATTGTTAGCCTGATCCTAAAGGAGGACCAGTTATATTTCGAAAAAAGTGAGGGGAGAAATGGTTTGATCAAAATGAGCTTTGACACATTTATTTTGGCCTTCAATTACCAGCACTGGAATGCGATGAGTCTCGTCAAGCCTCTCAAGGTAGATTAATTGCTCCTCTTCAGGCGATGTGTTAGGAAGAAGTTCGACAACTAATTTGAGTGAAGGGATCTCACATTCAACTGGAATAGTTTCCTCTAAACCATAAACCAACTAGAATGGAGTGAATCCAATGGTCATCTTAGTGGAAGTTTTGTAAGCCCATAGAGATGAGAATAACATCAAATTCTAGTCCTTTTTCTACTTCCAAATGGTGCATTGAAGAATAGTAATCAAAACTTTATTAATTTATTCTACTTGGCCATTATCCTATGGATGGTAAAGAGTTGAGCTATCATGACGAAGGCCCAACTGAGCAGCTAGCTCTTCCCTCATGTATTGATGAAAATGTGATACATGATTAGTTACAATGGCTTGAGGAACACCAAAACGTGCTATGATGTGTTTGAAGAGGAATTGAGCAGAAATAATACCATCAATACTATATGTGGGCATCGCCTTGACCCATTTATTGAAATAGTTGACGACGACAATAATATAGCCATGCCCCCCCACCAAGTGAGGGTTACATGTCATGAAGTATATGCCCCATTTAGCAAATGGACCAATGGTAACTATTGGGTGTAAGGGTGTTGGCAGGGTGTCCTTCTTGCGGTTAAAAATATGGAATTTGTGGCATTGCTGAAAAACTATAATACAATCCTTAAAGATAGAAGGCTAGAAATAACTAGCATGAAGGATTTTCTGAGCAGTGGCGTAGCCAGACATGTGACCACCCTAGGCACCAGAGTGTTATTCATTCAAGACCCGTTCAACCTCTTCAAGTGTTAGACATCTGTGCAGAACAAAGTCCACACCTATTCAGTACAATGTATCACAAATAATCCGATAGGGCTGGGACTGATGCTGAATTCAATGTCGATCGAATCGAGACATCTCAGATTGGAAGGTTTGGGTTTGAATATAAAAGATAATATCTCCATACCATGGCTCAAGAGTGTTGATGAGAAACAAAGTCTCATCAGGAATTTTCTTAGTAAAATCAGTAGAAGTGCTTACGGATGGAAGGGCACATATCAACTCAGCAAAAAAGAGTGATTTCTTTGATTTGGTAGCAGTGAACTCCAAATTAAACTCATGCATGATAAAAATCCATTTGTATTATTTCCCCCCTAGTAATTGATGAGTCAATATATAGGTCATGGGGTTGCAATTGGAAATCACCATGGTTTTCCCTAAAAAGATATAATGTCGAAATATTTGGACAACATGGACTAATTCCAAGGAAATCTTCTTAACATGAGCATATCGAGACTCAATGTCAAGAATATTTCAGCTTAAATAATAAACCACATGTTTGTTTCCATCGTTGTCATCCTGAACTAACACCATAGCAATGGTAGTATCAGTTTTAGCCAAGTATAGGAAATAATCTCATCGATAATCATGGGGATGTAGGAGAGGAGCACTGATAAGCATGCCTTTCAAAGAATTGAAGGATTTCTTGGAAACTTCATCCCAAATTAAAGGGACCCCTTCTTAAGCAAGCAAGTAAAACCCTTGTCAAGTTCAATGTAATTAGGAATGAATCGACGAAGAAAGTTAGCCTTTCCTTGCAGTCTTTGAAATTGCAGCAATGAGGTAGGGGTAAGTTGACAATAGCCTCAACTTTTAAAGGATCGATTCAGATACCTTCATGGGACACCACAAAACCCAAGAGTCAACTAGATTCAATGCAAAAAATGCACTTGTGCGGATTGAGATAGATGTTATAATGCAGAAATCGTAGAAAGATGGATCTTAAGTGATCTGGATGGTCATGACGCTTAGCAGACTGGGTTGGTAAGTCATCAAGGTAACGTTGAACAATGTTTCAAATATCATGAAACACATAAGGCATTGCTCTCTAGAAGGTAGCGCCAAAAATTTTTAAACCGAAAGGAATATTCTTATAGGAAAAAGTGCTCCATGGATAGATAAAGGCCATCTTATGTTGATTAAAAAGTGAAATGTTGATCTATTTGTAGCCAGAAAAACCATCCATAAACGAGAAAATCTCACTCCCAACACACTCGTCAATGATTTGATCGATGAAAGGAGTGGGATAATTGTATTTTGGACATGCGTGATTGATGTCACGGGAATAAAAAAAGACACGGATCATGCCCTACGTTTTAGCAACAGGGATAGAGTTGGACACCCAATCTCTCAATGGGCTTGGATAGGTAAAACTAGATTTCAAAATCTTTTCCACTTCAGCTTTAATAGCATCAACCTTTCGAGGATGTATGGGGCGAAGCCGTTGGTGAACAGGTTGGCACTAGGATAGGTAGGTATTTGATGTACCACTATTTTTGGATCAATACCAGGAATTTCCTCATATGACCATGCGAAGAAATCTCAAAATTCTTTGAAAAGTTGAGTGTAAACCTTGATCTCATCAAGATAATAGGACGCCCCAATATGAATATTCTCGACAATTCTAGGCTTAATGGAAATGTCAAAAGGCATAGTTGCATTAATGTTTCCCATAATACCCTCTAATAGGAATTCATGCACCAAGGCAAGTGTTTGAAGTGGATGCGTGAGGAAATGAGAAACAAACGCTTCAAGATATAAAGCCATCTCAATGAGGCTGGGAAGAAATGAAGAACTATGATGGAGACTGTTCCAAGGAGTTTCGTCCAAATACATAACCTCAATGATACTCTCTTCGGTGGAGAATGTCTCGTTCAAAGGATCCAAAGAATCCCAATAACCAAGACAAGGAGATGACACATAAATATCCAGGTTCATACTAAAAAAATCATGACTTTATGAAGCATCCATCGAAGCCAAGACAATTTCTTGATAATATTGCTCCAATGGACTTAAAGGCGTAGAATTTCCAAATGAATCAATTTGATCTAGAGCAGGAATAATCCAAGGATCCAAAGAAATCGATATCATACTGATCGACGTGACATTCAAAGGTGGGAGAGTAAAAGTACACACTAAAGTAGAGTCTTTGAAAGGACTTGCCCCCAAACTCTCATAAGGAATCTCGATATTTACCACATAAGGGACATTGTCGTTCGACGAACCAGAAGAGAAAAAAGACAGTTGGTTGACAGTGACAATTTTTCCTTCGTGAGGAAACAAATCACCCAAAACAAACAAGAAACCACATAAAACATACCGTGGGTCCAACTTCACTCGAGAAGAAGGTTGTAGTTGAGATTTTCATCTACAACTTCCACTTCTAGCTCAACAGTCTTTCCTTCCAATGTTATCGGAAAGTTTGTGAGAATACCATATGGATGGGAGCCTCTGCCATCAAAGGCCTCCAAAGTGTTTGGGGACTAGTTAAGAGAAGGAGAGTCAATGGCCTTCCAACACGAAAAATACATGATGCAGGTTGAAGCACCTTCATCAATAACAATTTGATGAATTGTCTTTCCTTTAATGAGAACTTGTATCAGAAAATAAATTTGATGAGGAAGACAAGGAACATGGTTTTCAAGATCAAAGGTAAATAAACTTGAATCAACAGGATCAATAATAACTATAGCAGACAACAATGATTTCCGCTGTGTTGGACAGGTTTGTAGAATATCCAAAGCAGACATCACCGAAGGTGCTTGAGCTAAGTCCTCAATAATGTTATAATGTTGTGCAACTCTAGCATTTAGATTATAAGATGATTTCCGAAGTACACCTTTGGGAGGTGGTCAGATTACAAACTCATTGTTAGGGCACTTAATATGGAATAGACTAGAACTGGACGTAGTGGAAGTAGAAGATATATTGGTGACTTCTTTCTCCACCATCTTCTTGTGAGGGGTTTGATAGTCCTTTATTCGAGTAGCAATCGAAATAGGTGATGAACCTTGCATCATGAAAACCTAGGAACCAGAGGAGGTAGAGGATTGCAATTGGTCTTCCAACTACATTTGTTGATATGGAAAAAGTTCCTTCAAAACATTCAGAGTCCCTTTCAATAAGCTATTAACTTTAGAGCATCGGGGAAAATTCTTGGTGTAATGATATTCCTCATAGATGAGGCAATGATATTTCGGTTTTCTCTTAGAAGCACCATCAGTAGATGATTTGGGTGGATCCTATTTTGGGGTATCAGTTTTGGCTTTACCATTCCCATTTTTCTTACCTTTTGAGGCCTTATCTGCTGCAGTAGACTGAACAGCATGTACCTCGTAGGTTTTACTAGGATTTGATGAATTTTTCAAAGGATTATTAGAACTAGTGTTTGAAACATATTTCTACTTCGAGGAAGCCCTTGTGTAAGTCTAAGTCATGAAACCAATTACACCATCAACAGGTGGTACATTGGGAGACTTTGAGGATGCCATATCTGGAGATGGCCTTGGAGCATTAGGCAACATCTTATATAACTTGCAGTATTGTCACTATAATAAGTCTAGATACTAAGCACGTGCAATATCTTGCTCTTTAGTAACACATCCACCCATAGATATATCCTTATAAATAATGTTAACAAATAATTTTGTGAACCATTCAGTCAAAAACTCATCAGCAATCTCGAATTTGATGAGGCAATGTCAACGTCTCCATGCATGGATATGATCGGAAATGTGGGTCACGGTATATTTCTTAAGGGATGTGAGAAAATGAGTGCAAATTTCATATCGAACTGGAAATTGGAAGTGAGTGAGGAAGGCCATGTCTAGAGAGTTAAAGTCAACATAAGTAGCTTGTGGCAACTCGATATACCATTTTGCGGCAACACCTATTAAGGGTCTCTGAAAGAGGCAAAGATGAATAAAATCGTCAACATATGAATTTGAAGAGCACCATAGGTGATATGTCATCACATGGGTTTGCGGGTCCTCTTTAGAATTTCCTTCGAATTTAGGGAAATCGCTTGGAATTTTAGTTAGAACTGGAGGCCAGTAAGGTGAGTGAAGAATATTATCATTTGTGAGCCTCGAGACATCATGCAGTTCCAACATAGCAAGGAAGGGAAATTATGGATTGAATGGCATGTAGGTCCTTTTATGAGACCCAAACTATGGGTTCCAACCTTGCTGGTAAGGATTTTTCCCCCACAGTGGAGGATTTTGTCCATATGGGACTTGATTTTTCCCCCATTGAGGGTTAACTTGACCATAAGGCGGATTTTGTCCAGGCTAGGTTTGATATTGACCTACCATAGGCCATTGATAAGTATTATACGTGACATACATATTGTAAGGTTGTTGAACCTGTTGACCCTGAACCTGAAGAGATTGGCCCTGCTACTGCAGGGGCTAACCTTTTGTTTGCAAGGGCTGGCCTTGTTGATACACATATGAAACTTGCTGCTGTAGAGGTTGACCTTGTTGCTGCAAAGGTTGAATTTACTGCTATAAAGGTTGAACTTGCTACTGCAAAGGTTGGCCTTGTGAGTACAAAGGTTGGGTAGGCTGCTGAACAAACTGAGTCTGCTACAAGGGTTGCCCCTACTGCTGTAAAAATTTCCCTTGCTGCTGCAAGGGTTGTTGGATAGTTCATAGGATATACCCTATGGGTATTGCTAATTTCTGAATTGAATATGACCATATCCACTAGGAATAATGGATTGACCAGGTTATACATAAGATCCTACATGTGGAATATAAGATGGATTAACCAAGGCTTGCAAACCATAAGGGACATAAGCATGTTGGAGTGGAATCGGAGCCATATAAGGCTATTGATATTGGATATTAGCTAACCCGGATGGACCAACAGGGTTAGGAATACTATAAGAATAATATTTATTAACTCCAACCATGTGAGTTTGCAATCCACTCACATTGGTTTTCACCTGCCACAAGAAGAATATTCAAATTCCCCGCCCCCCCCCCGCCCCCCCCAAGCAGTTGCACATTTTGTCCACTTAACAGAGGGGTAGAAGAACTAACTAAAACCTGACTTGAAATAGTTGGTTGTATTGGAAGGATTGGTTGAAACGATGATACAAGCTATGATGGAATCGTAGGTTGAACTAGAAATGACGTGACAAAAGTTTGTACAAAAGTTTGAGAGGTCATGTTTGGAATGAACGGACCAGATGTAGGCATAACATCTGAAGACGAAATGGGATTTTGATACAAATATGAAGCACTAGGAGTTCCTGAAATTAACGCATCTAGGGTTTTATAACCAGGTGGAAGCATGGGTCCACTGGTCTCAGGGAGTGCGTGAGATGGGAATCTTCCTATAAAAGGAAAATATTATGGAAGAAATTCAAACCCTTGTTCATCATCGACGTGAGGAGTATGAGTAATGGAAACTTCCGAATGACTAGGAGAAGAGGTTGGGATTTCACCCTCTGACTCCATAAATGGAAACAATTGCTGACAAAGAATCCAAGATGTGCGAGGAGATAACTCCAAAGGAATACTAGGATGATCATAAGGACTGTAAGGATGTTGAGGAGATATCACAACAAAATCAAATAATGGATTTGGCGGATGAATAACAAGCTCTTGCGGACTCTTAGGGGTCTGTATAGGATTTTCTGGGGTCTCAGGATCAGATTCTTGAGGTGACCAGGAATCCAATGGAGGTAGACAAGAAGATAATGGTTGGATACTTGGAATAATCCCAAGTTCAAAACATTGATCTTCAAGTGACTGAGGAAGCTCCAGATGAACTCGTTGGGAGGAACCTTCAGTATCAGACAATGAAGGGGAATTGTGAGATGAACTCAATGGTTTAGCCATGATGACTTCATCTCAAGAGCAGAAAAGGAAAGGAGTTTCATTGAGGGCTTATTAACGATCTTGAAATTAACAGTGAATTACTCAATATTGGTCCAAGAAGCAACTTCTTGGGTTCGACATGTTTATCATAGGCAGTTATTTTTCAGAACTTGAAACAAAAAATTTTCCTTTCATCTTTTAAGAGTCGAGAAAAGGACGAAAAGGTGACTCTAGTCACTTTCGATGGTTTATCGAGCTTGAAAGGACAAGTGCTTGATGATTTTTCAAATTTAAGGAGTTAGAAAAGATCGAAATGACCACTTAGGTAACTTTAGGCAAAAGGAGTACCAAGTAACTATCAACTACAATACACACCTCACCAAATAAATTTACCGAGGACTTGACATATGTGCAGGAAATCTCCTTGAATGTTGTGTTCGGTGTATTACATTTACAATGCGGAAGACTTGGCTTCCTATGGATTAAGGTTTGCAACCAAATAGGGTCTCCCTTTATATACTCGATGGTACAGGGAGCACAAGTCTATGCTAGCAATGTCTAATGCAAGAGTGAACGACAACTTCTAAGTTTCATAGATGCAAGAACACGTCTCTAGCCTAGACCACTAAGTATGAACGTTAATGTTTCAAATGTTCCTTAAATTAATTGATATATTTTAAAGTTAATCTTGAAATTATGTTTCAATTTCAAGGCCTTAACGATGTCACCTATTCCTAAAATGCAGTTAAATGATGAAAATGAAATCCTTTCATTCGATGAAAGCTACCTATGTAAGGAAGAAAAACACCCAAACCATGCATTAAACAAGCAACAATGCACCAATGAAAATTTTCCAATGCGAAATGCCAAACATGAAATCTAATATTTCATATGATAAGCAAATGCAATGCCAAAACAAAATCCTAAAGCGATCTACTTTAAGATATAATGATGATTTCTTTTCCACTTTAATGCAAACAATGTAATCTAATGCAAAAGAGAAAAAGAGAATTCAAACAACTCAATAATCATTAAAATCTCTTTCACATTAATGATTTTGAATGCAACAAATTCTTCGAAAACTACTTAAAAGATAAAAACTTTCGTTTCACTTTTCGAAACTAAAATTTAAAGCAAATACTTCTTTCAGTTCAAACGAAAACAAACAATTTTGTAATCTATTGCTTGCCAAAGGGAACTAAAGGGACTTTCAAAGCATCTACTCAATTTGACACTAATGAAAACAACTTAATACCCAAGAACCAAAAGTGATTTGCAAAATAATTCCAAACACAAAAAGACTCTTTGAACAAGGGCAATTGATCTCTAAAAAGAAGACCAATGAGTGAATGAAGGATGACCTAGAAGTCCTAAAACCCTAGAATTCAAATCAAGTTCCAAACACACTTAAACCAAATCAAGAGGAAATTTTAATTAGACAAACATGTCAAGCAAGACAATAACACTAAAATCACACTGGTAAACCAGTGACAGTAGGAAAAACTTAAAACAAGAAAACAACCCCTAATTTCTTTAACCTCTGTTATCATCGCACCTGTCAAAATAAAAGAAATGATCATCACTACTGTAATAAACGTATCTGTGATGTCATCGTGAATGTGAGGGCCAAAACCACGATGGTCGAGAATATAAAGAAAAAACGAAAAATATTCAAGACTAGCACAAATCAAGAACCTTCAAATAATTACCAGATAGTGAAAATAGTTACAGACAAGCAAACAAATCTGGGAATGGATGGTTGGCCAAACTCACAATAAAAACAAGGTGAAGGATTGGATGGAAATGATCATAGGCTCCCCAATGGAGTCACCATTTTTTTGTCCAGGTAAATCCTCTCTGTAGATAGAGATGATCCCTTTAGCCCAATGAGTGGGTCTAGCAACCGAAGTGACAATCTACTAGACACTTTCCTAAGTTGCAAATGAAAAGAGAGATGAAGAATATGGCCTACCTCATTTTGATGCTATCTCGATCTCCTTTTTTGAAGACCTTGAATCACTCGTGTCACGAGATTATTCTTGTTTCTCTCAACATTTATGCATTTGCACAAGAGATCAAGACACAACAAGGTGTGCAAATACAAATAGCATATCCAAAAGAAACCTACTTAAATGATCAAGGAACGTTAAGCTAAATGATACATGAGCATACACATTTAGGGAAAATGAACCAATAGTTGTATATTAATAGAAAATAAGGGGAAGCATACAACCAAGCCTTGATGTTGATAGGATCTCCTTGAATGAATATCCAAGTCCAAGCTAAGCTCTCCAAGAACCTCTTCTCCAAGCCAAATGAATAGCATATTGGCAAAATCTTAGCATAAGGATGCAAATAGGCATATACCACAGGCATAGACCAATAAAACAACCATTTGGGAAAGGGAGAGGATGAATATATAGGTTGGGAAAGGGTGTTAGGATCTGTCCAAAGGTAGGAGTAGGCCCTCATTGCAATGAGGTAGCTCATAGGGATAAGACCAAGAGGCCAAGTTGGGAGAATTCCTCCTTATCTATGCCAAACAACATCCAGCTCGCCACTCTAGAAGCTTCTAGATCACGAATCTTCTCATCCTCTTTAGGAAAACTTCCTTTCTAGGATCATCGAAGGTATACAAGTGAACAAAGTGATGCCATCACGGGTCAAGTGCAGTGCAACAAATGATCATCATTGCTTTGAGTCTCATAAGTGCGATGATGCTCAAATTAGGGTTTTAGAGCTATTTCTTCTAGGGAAAGCTCAAGTAATTTTCAAATCAATGTCTTAGGAAGGATTCGAGTTACATATATAAATGAATACAGTATATAAAGGTCATGTTTTAGGAACTTTGTTGTATGTCACAGGGAAGTTTAAGAGGTATGACAAAATACTGTGTAACACTATTCATGATTTGATGGCTAAAAAGCAGTTAAAAGGAGGGGGAAAGCACTATTTATGGTGAAAATATTTGAATATCTGACACAAAAGCAACATTTATTATCATAATTTGGGGGAATGGTTGGATTTTAATTCTAATCCCCTACGAATTACGTGTTCTAGTCCAACAAAGAACACTTTACATTCAAAGAGTTGCTTGCACATTTTTCTGTTTGAAGTGTATGAATCATGTGTTCAGGGAAGAATTTTTGACATGCCCCTCATTTGAAAACTATTCTACGGCAACCCAAGAGTGGTTCATTGAGAAGATGACTGCTTCCAACCCCACCAAAGAAATTAGTTCAGAAGCAGTTGTGTCTGATGCACTAGGCCCCGAAGTGACTGGTATGGAAGTTACGCCCACTGTAACCACGATAGCGAGGTTCCCTAGGCTAAAACAAACTTTCACAAAAGAGAAAAAACCTGCCATGAAAGAAAATAACTTAGCCATGAAAACATAAGAATCTGGTGTTGGTGCTAATGTTATCGAGGAAGAATCTGGAGGCACAACTGAAGGAGAAAAAGGACAAACAATTAGAAAAAGTGGTGGATTTAGACAAAGAGGCATACCGAAGTCTCAAAGAAGTCAATGCCGAGGGAATCAAGCCTATATCTAGGCTTCCTGAGTACATCCCTCCGTGGAAGGGAAAAACCAAAGTGACGAAGGATCCTGATTCTGGAAAATTTGTGGTATCCACTCCCTTGCTACCTAAGCAGGTCACATATGAAGGAACTAGGCTCACACGCATCCCGGTATTATAAATGGAGGATTGGGACCTCATGGACCATGAAAATTTTCTACATCTACTGACCCATAAGTACATGATGAAAATATATCATGATGAGATAAGGATTACACAATTAGACCCCATGAATTGGGTCCACAGATTTAAGCGGTCGAGGCTGCTAATCATGCTCTTAGTGCCACACTATCATCACTCACCTATCAATACGGTCTATGTGTGCCAACTCCTCGCGCTGGTGCATGATGGGATTCTATGTCTTGGGAAACCCATTCCAATAACTAACATGTTGATCCACATGATAAAAAAATTTCCTCACAAAGGAGCGAACCCTTCCAAGGAGTTTGGAGGGAAAACTGGGGAAAAGGAACTAGCCGATAAGATGAAGAAAGAATATGGTCCTATAAAAAAGTCACGTGGATAATTGATCTTATCAATTCAAGACCAAGCATTCCAGTTCGCTACCCAAATCCTCATGGGAAATATCATGAGGAAGTGTCACGCAGATGAAGTTCTAGCCTCAGTAGGAAGGGCATGTAGTATAATTGGTCCAAGTATCTCTACTAGGAGTTCCTCGCGAACTGTCAAGAATCCCAAGATGAATGCAAGACATTTCATTATGCTTGGCTTTTATTGTCTATCATATTAGTTCCGTGGAGTTTACTAAAGGACAACCAATTTCCTCCACACAAGGAATATTTTCCTGAGGTAGCGCGATTTGCCTCACTCTGGTCTATCAAGGATGTGACATGAATCAAGGAAATGAATATACTTTGGGACCCGATGGAGATGGACCTCTAGATGGTGGTTAATCAGTGGCCAAGGTTGTCCCCAACCTTGTTTGACCAATTAACAACCTACATGGAGTTCAAGGTTGACTTTCAATGTATCAATCCGTGCGTGGAAGGATCTAGAGGGAACTTGGCATTTATTGCCTTATTTACTGATAGAGATGGATATGCAGTAAGTTGTAGGGTATTGGCTTCCAGAGTGACACGAACCTACAATTCTGGATGTGGGAACCAAAAAAGGTGTAGAGAGCTTTGCTGCGTAGAAGTGGAAGGAAGTCGCTCAGAAAGTTGTGTGCACCTTAACAGAACATAAAAGAAAGAAGCTGCTAAGGAAACTGCAGAGAAGGAATGTATGGACAAAGAGTGTGCTGCGAAAAAGCAGGCAGAGAAAGAACAATGGGATGTAGAGGAGGGTGGAAAGTTTGCTTCACATCATACTAAAAAGCAAGAGCTGTCAGAACAGGGAGGAGGCAATGATGAGGAGCAGGGCACTCCTTTCATCCTGGAGAGGTGCATGAAGGAATATACAAGTAGATAACGAAAGAAGCATAAGTATGATAAGAAGACACATATTGATCCCATGGTACTCACAGAAGGCAATTTCGACGAGATCGTGGACAAGATATAGGACACAACAATGGAGCTGTTGCAACAATTTGAGCAGCAATACATGCAGACATTAAGGAGCATCCAAAAAGATCTACGTGGGCTGCAGATCAAGGAAAACAAGATCCAGGTGGGTATTGGGTAGGTGAGCAGAGTGTAAGCAAGCCTGACGTAGGGAAGTAGCGTCGTAACAAAGATTGAACAGACTCTGGATCTCAGATTCATTCCTTTGCCATAGGGGTCAGTCTGTGTTGAATCAGACGAGGATCACTGTGATCAACACAGTGAAGGATGTGGGATTGAACCTTGCCACACTGCCACTCTAGACCCTTCATTCACTACATCATGTTGTCTCAGATGAGTTGAAGATAAGAGAAAAATGTGCACTCACCATCCTCTGTGAGTTTAAAGCCAATAATGAGCAACTTTTCAAAAAAAACTGAGGTGATGAAAGAGAGGTAAGAATTACAGAGCCAACACCAGAACCTGGTAACAATAATTGAGCATGCTTGCAAGTCAATGCCTGAGTTTAATATGCTAGAGGATGCAGAGGCATAAGCCATAGTGAGGAAATTGGTTGTTGCAGTACGTGCTTAAAAGGAGGAAGTCGGTAGGGTGACTTTCGATTTTTGGATACAAATAGCAGAGCTACAGTTGAAGTTGCAACCGATGACTCTACCAGAGGTCTAGGAGCAGTGTGGAGCAGCAATAAAGGAGGGCATGACTACGCTGGACACCACAATTAATGGCTGCTCTTCGATGTTTGATGTTGCGATGGAGTTATGGACAAATCTGTAGGAGGACCTGAACTTGCAACAACTAAATACGGATGTTCGAGAAACACAGTGACAATATGATGAGGTCCGAGTGACTATGTGCACTTTGGCACCAGTGCAACACCTCACCAAGCTACAAGAGGGCAAGAAGCTACTTACATAGGTGGAGGACTTGGAGAGGAAGGAGGCCTTGTTGAACGCCAGATTATAGCCGTGGATAGAGGAAGTGTGTCAGCTTATTCTATCAGTCTAGGAGAAGCTCAATGGGTTGCAGCAGTGATCCGGATTTAAACAGGAACGCCACAAAATACAAAGATAACCATATACACAAAGATGCAGCGGAAATAATACTTCATTTCATTAATGGAAAATACTGAAATATGCTTACAACCAGAAATGGAAATAAACCAGCTAGGGCGATGGCAGCTTATATCTGAGAAGAGATGTGTGGCTACATGCCTCTGAACTGTGTTACAATGAGGCTCGAAGGCCTATTTATTGTTGAGAAACAATGGAAAAACCCTTCACATTCCAAAACCTAACCCTAGAAGATGAAACGCCAAATTGTGGGCCCCGTTTTTGGGTAAGTTGGTACCTCAACTTCCCGGGGTCGCGAATTGGTCGTCTTATCTCTGTTTGATGCGCATGATAGCCCGTTGGAAAGATCTCTCCGAGGACTACGACGAAAAAGATGATTTTTAGTCACGAAAAATCGCTGGCGGTAGATTTCCCAAAAAACGTCGTTTAGGGCCTCAAAACGGCTCCAGAAGTTTAGGACCCGAAAAACTGCTAAAAATAGTAAATTGTGCTATAATTAAAGAAACTGAAAAAAACTGCACGAAGCACTAGAGGGGATCCAAGTCGAATTAGCGGGTGGCCACCAATATCCACCTGGATCAACCATTGCGATATCAATTATCGTGGAGGTGAAAAAATATGCAATACACTAGTAATATATGCAACTACCCTACATTCATGGAAACCTATTTTTATTGAAGTCGAGTGTTTAATATATAGGTGAAAGGCCTTCATAAAATCAACACAGAAACAGTAGAGCTTCAAGTGATTCTGTCTAGCCTCCTAAATGCTAGCTCAAACAGTGAATATGTGATGCCTTGTCTGGTAGTCCAGTGATTCTGTCTAGCCTCCTAAATGCTAGCTCAAACAGTGAATATGTGATGCCTTGTCTGGTAGTCCCGCTTGAGCCCGGCTTGGCCTCTAGCTATCTAACGGTCCCTCTCAAACCAATCAGACTCATAAAGATGCTATCTAGCGGTCCCTCTCAAACCAATCAGACTCATAAAGATTGATTGCTGTAGGATATGATTTAGTGAAACTTGATTTGGGAATAGGGTGAATGATATGGTGGAAGCATGAAGGGGTGGAAATTGGAACAAACAACCTCATTAAAAAAGACAGCAAGTGGATAGAACGCTTCAAATCATGTCAACTCTTAAAAGAATTTCAATGTTGAAATGTGACCAAATCATGTCAACTCTTAAAGGAATTTCAATGTTGAAATGTGACCATTGCGATATCGATTATCGTGGAGGTGAAAAAATATGCAATACACTAGTAATATATGCAACTACCCTACATTCATGGAAACCTATGCAATACACTAGTAATATATGCAACTACCCTACATTCATGGAAACCTATTTTTATTGTAGGTGAAAGGCCTTCATAAAATCAACACAGAAACAGTAGAGCTTCAAGTGATTCTGTCTAGCCTCCTAAATGCTAGCTCAAACAGTGAATATGTGATGCCTTGTCTGGGATAGAACGCTCTCTATACTGGTCATGCTAATTGAAGGACCTATCTGGGAAGATGGCAATGGCTTGCCAATATCATCTGGGCTTTTGGTTTCAGCTGTGCATCAATGCATGGTACAAATAAAACCCATCATAAAGATTGATTGTTGTAGGATATAATTTAGTGAAACTTGATTTGCGAATAGGGTGTGGTTTCAGCTGTGCATCAATGCATGGTACAAATAAAACCCATCTACCAGTTAGCTTCTAAACAATTCAAAAACCAGAAATTCAATTATAATTACAATTTTGTATTGTTGTTGTACCCCGGCAGTGGCTCCCTTGTTTTATATGAAATTTGCTTCTACTTTGGTTAAGGTTTATGTTTTATAATTAACTCTTATTTTCATGATTATCTTTTTAACATTTTATACTTTAATTTTCATTAAAATAATTAGAATATATTTTTTAAGCCATTGGGTTACAGATATAGTAGGTAGGAATAAGATAAGTCTCCGGTTCCGCAGAAGAAAATACAGTACTTTGCTTTAAACAACTTGGTCTATAGAGATAACATGAATAAGAAACTAAAAGAATGTCAAACATCAACTTATCCTTGCGTGTGCTCTGATCTTGGTCTCTTATTCCAGAAAATTATTGCCAGATTTTTCACAATCTTTTGACTATTAGAATAAGGGACATTATGCAAAAAGAGACATTACGAATGCAAAAAATTAAGAAAACTTCAGACCATGTGCAAACCTTTGAAGTGCGAGGATTTCACTCAAGCGAGGAATTTTCATAATCGTTTGACTTTAGCACAGAGGATACCATAAGTACATTACGAATGCAAAACTGGAAAAAAATATTCAGACCATGTGATTTTACACTCTTTTCCTCACACATTGGACTGTTGGCATAGGCACGAGTACCATAATAACGAAGAGCAGTTAAACCCAATAATGGTTCTACTTCATAATAGCGCCTGCTTCCACTATTTGGGTTTCACCAATTTTATTTTTATGCGGCAAAGTTACTGCCACTCTTTGAAACGAAACTCAGTCAAAAAATGGCTATAATTGAGATAGTCACAAATACCATAATGACGAAGAGCAGTTATAACCCAATAATGACTATTAGAATAAGGGACATTATGCAAAAGGACATTACGAATACAAAAAATGTAAGAAATCTTCAGACCATGTGCAAACCTTTGAAGTGCGAGGATTTCACTCCAGTGAGGAATTTTCATATTCATTTGACTTTAGCACAGAGGATACTATAAGTACATTAAGAATGCAAAACTGTAAAAAAAATATTCAGACCATGTGATTTTACACTCTTTTCCTCACACATTGGACTGTTGGCATAGGCACGAGTACCATAATAACGAAGAGCAGTTAAACCCAATAATGGTTCTACTTCATAATAGCGCCTGCTTCCACTATTTGGGTTTCACCAATTTTATTTTTATGCGGCAAAGTTACTGCCACTCTTTGAGACGAAACTCAGTCAAAAAATGGCTATAATTGAGATATATGTATTTACAAACCATTTCAGTGAAGCCAACACCATGACTTACAGAGTCATAGGACTGGAAGGAAGATACACAATAGGAGCCTTTGACATTGAAATGTTACCTGCTAAGGATCCCATTGCGTATGTCTCGACGGGTTTAACTGTCTCAATCTGCTGTAGATTCAAAGGTAACAATTTGTCTCCCTCAAGCTTTGCTATCATCTCAAACTGCAACCTTTCAAAAGAGGGCTTTGTCCTCCACTCAGGCCATGTATCTGAATTGAACATGTCACTGCCCAGTTTCCTCTCTAATTCAAATTGGACCTTGACAAAAGTTGCAGCTGCAGCTCGTGCCTTTATCAATTTGAATGATTCTTCCTTCTGTGCAACAGAACGCAATATTTCCCTCAAAAGTTCATTAAAACCCTTTACTTTAGGATGGGAACTATTCAGTGAGGGAAGAGGCCACATCCACTGATCATTAGGTCCTAGTGAATCGATGGAGGACTCAAATGACACAGGGGATGTTTCCTGCTGTGGACGAGATATCAACTCAACTGATCCTGGAGATAGCCTCTTCACTTTTAACCTGTTTGATGCTGAATCCGGCTCGCTGATGGATGACGCAACAAGCGAACTTGGACCTACAATTCTCAGAGACAAGGGTTTTCCATCATTGGCAGAGGCATGCCTCAACTTGGAAGCCAGTGCAAACAGGCTAGAAGCCAGGTTGCTATCCTCTGTGCTACTACCTAGGGGTAGAGGTATCTGGAGCGGCTGCCTTAAATGGAGCTCCTTTGCACCTTTAACAGTCACAACGGCTCCATCTGCTAGCATTACCTTCTTCAATATTCCAGCTTCAACATCATGCTGGAGAAAAGGAAACCATTATCATCATAAACATTGAATTCTAAACTTTCATTAATATCAGAAACCCTAAATTTAGAAATTGTTGCATTACAAACGGTGTCAGACTAAATTTCAAACTCAGGGCGTCAGTTGATGCAAAGTTCATGTAGCCGCAGCCAGATTTGAGAACGATAGTAACTGTAATGTTGCTTAAGACGGATTAAAAGGAACATTGGCATCTTCATGACTTGGAAAGCATTAAACGATTTTCTTCCAGTGCAGAGTCTGTAAGCTGTAATAATCAGAATCTTAAGCTTTGATATTTTAACAGTTTCTGCATAGGTCTGATTCTTTGTGGTTGGGATGTAATTTTGCTCTAAAAAATATTAATTTGACTTATGTAAAGTATAAATGAGAGCCGAGTTGTATGCTAGAGAGCAATTTCATATGACATAAGACCGATTTACATCGCAAAAAGATTATGTTATAATACCATTCAATATGGCATTCAATAACATGTTAGAGAGAATTGATTTCAATCACATTCTGATCAATTTTCAATGATGATCTTTGCACAGAACTTAAAGGTGGACCAAGTAGTAGAACAAAAAAGTACAAGAGAAACATAACTTTAATATATGGAATATAGAAACTAGATTTTGATTTTGGCTTTTGTAAAGGGCTCTATAATCTTCCTCTGTAAAGATCATATTTAGAGATTGTACTGATCGTGTTGTCTCTATTTTAGTTTCGTTGCACAGAAAAAAGAGAAGTTGGAGAAGATCTATTAGCAAACTCGTTTTAATGCGGCTGTGGTAAGCGCCTTGATGTTGCCAAGCCTGAGGATGCATATCTTGAATACAACGTAAGGGCTTAAAGATGGACCAAGTGATAGAAGCAAAATGGAATAAAAGAAACCCTATTTCCATTTTTTAGAACAAAACTGTATAAAAGAAACCCTGTTTCAAATTTTGGGAATAAAAAATATGGACGCCTTATAGACTGAGTAGTAGAAAAGGATAAGAGAACCTGTGGATGTAGAGGATCCTATCCATTGTAAAAAGGATATTTCAGGTCCATGTTGATCAGTATTTCAAAGATAGACTAAGCATTGGAAACAAAAAATCACGAGGAAAACTCAGTTTCAATTTCTGGGAATATAGGACTCTATAACAAATTATAAAGATCATATTTAAGGACCACAAGGTCATATTTATCCTCTACTTTCGTTGCACATGGGGAAACGTTGATGGAGGAGATCCATCGATGTAGACTGAGAAAGAACACTAGCAAAAGCCCATTTCAATCCGATTCCTAAAATGCACATTGAGGTTGCTTAACTCGAGAAGGCATATCCTGAATTCACACTATTTTATATTGTTGGCTTATGAACCTTTAGGTGCATATCAGACATTGGTTTAAATTGGATATGTGTCACGTTAGGATATGACTTTTGGCATCCAAAAAGCCCAAGTACGATCAGAAAGGATTGAGAGAAAATGCCCGTAAAAACTGAAAATTACACAAATTGGGGATCTGAACCTAAATCAGGGTTAATAAAATAGTAAACTAATCATTACATAATACTTACCGGCACAGAAAGGCGCATGTGATCTGCATCCTGTATCCACAACTCTAAAGGGCCTGCCAGCTGAAAGGGAGCTAAAACCGGTGTAATTTGCGGACGACGTTCAGCAACAGTGATCTCAGATCCCTCCGTTTCTTGTTGATCCTCATTGACAGAAATATCTTCCATAAACTGCCAAGAAGCCACGTCCTCAGAGAGTCTGAGAGGAAGAATGGCATTACCAATTTGAAGATCGAATTCGTAAAGTGTCGCGTGGCCAACCATGGGGTCAATCGAATTAATATTCGAAATCTTGACTTCCTCAGGTTTCCATCCCATCTTTTGCACAATGGAGTCTTTCAAATCCTGAAGAAAAGAAACAATGAATCTTCCATTACAAACCCTATTACAAACCCTAATACAGAGATAACTGAAGACATATCCGTCCAAACAGAAAAACAAGACTTACAGAGATAACTTTGACGGTGGCCGGTTCCGCTGAAGCACCTGATCCACCAATAACCACGAAAAGAAACACCATGAATCGAAACAGCCAGAACCTCGAGAGGTGTGGCGACGCCATAGATCCGTTGAACACGAACCTTAAAAAAAAAATCACACAAAATCGAACCGATAAATTAAAAACAATTGAAAGTCTGTGACAAGATTCGATCCGCTTGTGGCACGAGCAACTGAGCGAGAAACAAAACAAAACCCTCCCGAGGAAGGCTCGATGGGATCAAATGCGTCAAACTTGATCAATGCAAGAGATAGACACGGTGTGAGGATAAATGATGGAGGAAGTGCTTCTAGATATATCTAATTTGGACGGCCGTGACGTGGCAAAACTAACGAACCCAATAAAGAAAAACACGGAACCCTCACATCCTATTGGCTGGCGCTTCGTGGAGGCGAGATATGCAATTTATCTTGCCAGGTGTCATCTGAACGTCCACTCCACGGCAACCTGTCAACGATCCATATCCAATAAACGCTTAACACATGAGTAGGACCTTTAGTAATGGGGAATGTTTATTTTATAAATAATAAAACGATTAAAAGGTCAAAGGGCTTTATACTAATGAGATTTGGATATTGGTGGTTTGTAAAGCGTCCCATGACCATCCTAGGAATGCAGTTAAAAAATTGTTGAAATTGTAAATTATAAACTTCTAAATTTATTCATACGTTTTAAAGCAGTTGTCTTTAACGTGACTTTTTGAAAGTCTTTTCAGTGGCTTTTTCCGGTCAAAATCTGGCAGTAAATTACTGGAATCACAAGTTTGATAGCTAGTTTCTGCACAATCAAAGCGTCCCAGGGGTTTTCCAGGGTGCTGAATCCAAATATGCAGTTAAAAAACCATTTTAACTGCAACAAAAACCATTTTAACTGCAATTTCTTTCTGCCGGATTCCGTCACCGGAATCTCCAAAAAGTCGCATTTATAGACAATAAAAAAAGAATAATCTTATTAAAATATTAATTTTGAAAAAAATGAAAATACAATAATAATTAAATTTTATTATTTAAAATTATTAATAATTATTAAATTAAATTAAATATTATATCAATAATATATTTTAAATAATATTGTAACATGGGCATATTACATACTGGCTTTAAAAGCTTCTCACGTTTGTATTGAGATTGAGATGATGAATTAAAGTAGGTTACACTTTTTTTGGAAAGTATATTTCTAAGGCATGTTACATTTATTTCACTAGATAAAGAAGTGGATGTAGATAAAGAAATGGATGTTTCGAATGGGTGGGGGAATGTTGTGGAATTCTCTTGTTGTAGATAAGGAAGTGGATGGTATGCATTAATGGTGGGAATGTTGTGGAAACTCTCTTGTTATGTAAAAGCTTGATTATATATGTGGTGTCTTAGTTGGAGAACAAAATCCTCATATGGGACAATTTAGTTGGAGAATAAAATTTCTATATGAGACAATCTTCAAAAAAGGAAAAAAGGACCAAATTGGTGTATACTCTGCAAGAATGATGAGGAATCAAGTGCACACTTGTTCCTAAAGTTTCTCTTTGCTACGCATATGGGATTTGTGTAAAACAGTCTTTAAAACATAATTTAGTTTGGAGAGGTGACTCTTTAAAGGAAGCCTGGAAGCTATGGTGGGATTCCACTAGGGAGGAAGCTTATCGGTGTATCCCCCCTTGATTTTTTGGGGCATTTGGTTGTCAAGGAACAAGGCAACCTTCAAAGACTCTTTTTTTGTCCCTAAGCTAGTAGCGACACAACTATGTATTATTGGGATGCAAGTGCCACATTTTGAGCCATCTCAATCTGTCAAGTTGGTCAGGGAAGAAGAAATCAACCAAGATATATCTTGGGCTTATTTCGATGGTGCTTCTTTGACTGATGACACTTGTGGAGGGGGCATAGTTCTTCATATAAATAATTAACGCTCATTCCATTCTCATATTAGCCTTCGCAGAAGCATTAACAATTATGTTGAACTTCTCTCCCTTAGACTGCTGTTGTGTTTAGCTGTGGAAAAGGAATGTCGTTCTATTCATGTTTTGGGGATTCGATGAATGTAATCAATTGGTTCAATTATACTCAGAGATGCCACAAATACACACTATTCACTATACTTGATGATATTCTACAATTAAAACACTCTTTTGACTTCATTACTTGTATCCGCATCTACATGGAACATAACGGGGTGCCAAAATCTCTTTTAAAGGCTGGGGCACTATAGGTTATGGGCTTTTGGAGGATCATTAAACGTGTAGGTGATCTGGTTCGAGAGTCTGTTCAACCATCCTTCACAGTTGGATCGCTCCTCTACACCTGATGGGTGGTTATATCTACTTTGTCTCTTTCCTTTTAACAAGATATTGAAGATTGACACTTTTTGATAGATAAAGTTTTTGGTCATGTTTTCCTAGATGTCTACTTATGTATTTTGATAACAATTTATATTTGTATATGTTTCATCGACTGTAATAGACTAAGATGAGGGTTTGCTCTCTTTATTGAGTTCAGTTTAAAACTGGGCATTAGTATGTGGGGCTTATTTTTATGTTAGCTATGTCCTTTTATGTGGGGCTTATTTTTATGTTAGCTATGTCTTTTTGAATGCACTATGTGCATCTGCGACATGTAATGAGTTTTGTTTATCTAATAGAAGTTATGTTTATATTGATATGTGTGTTTATTTTTTAATAGAAATCTTTAACAATTTTAATTTAATTATTAATAATTATTAGGTGGATGGTGGGATTTAACTTCCACGTGATACTTCATAATATTCTTAATAATAGTCACACATTAAAAGTTAAGTAGTTGTCTTTTTTGCCCATTTAATTAAATTAATTAATTTTTTAAAATGTCATATGAATATGAGGTATAGTTTGTTGGGTGTGATATTTTATAATATTCTTAATAATAGTCACACATTAAAAGTTAAGTAGTTATGTCTTTTTTGCCCATTTAATTAAATTAATTAATTTCAAAAAATGTCATATGAATATGAGGTATAGTTTGTTGGGTATGTAGTATTGATAACCCATAATAGTGTAGTAAAGTCTAGTTACAAGGTACAATCTCCATGGTAAAGGTGGGTTGAATCTTCATAGTTTGTTACATGTATTTTTAGGGAGATACGTGTCTATTTTCGAATAGGACTTCTAAAATTTTAATTATAATATGAATAATTATTGTTAGTGGTAGTTTGACAAGGTTTTGCCCAAAAAACAAAAGAAATTATGGCACGGTTTTGATAAAACCTTGAGGAATTTTTTGTAAATTCAAGTTACAGAGGTCAATCTTCAAGATTTTGGATGCCCTAAGGGGTTTTGATCGAATCCATTTCCACCATAAAAAACATGATTTAAGCACTACTACTATGAGATTTTTTGTAAAACAAAATGGTTAGATTCCAACGGTCAATCTTCAAGATTTTGGATGCCCTAAGGGGTTTTGATCGTGTCGAATCCATTTCCACCATAAAAAACATGATTTAAGCACTACTACTATGAGATTTTTTGTAAAACAAAATGGTTAGATTCCAACGATTTTTTGTCATCTAGGCAAAATTGACACCTAGATAGACAACACCACAACACCATAACCTAGTCTGGTAGAGATGTTGTAATGTAATGTAAACATTTTAACTCAGTCAAAATAAAATAAAAATAAAAATAATAACAATAATAATAATAATAAATTAAAAATAAAAAATAAAATAAAAAAATAACCTTATAAAAACAAATAAAAATGACCCAAGGTATTGAGAACCCATGGTATTCATGTGGAATATAGCATATGTAAAGGGGGGAATTAAATTAGTCTAGATCCACTCTAGATCTACCAAGCACCCAAAGAGATCAAATCTCTTGAGATGCTAGGCTGGTTTTACACTTATACTCTCTTCGTATTGTTTTACACAATAATTATTGTTGGGTGGATGGTAGGGATTAAACCTCCTTAGAATATTCTAGAGCATTCTTAATAGTAGTCATAGATTAAAAGTTGAGTATAATGTTCAAAATAGTTATGCCATTTCTTCCTATAAATTGACTGATTAAATAAAAGGTCACATGAACATGAGTTATGGTTTTTTGGCCATGTGGTATTGGTAAGCTATGATATTGACCCATAATATTGTTATACAAATTAAAAATCTTCATGGTAAAGTGGGGGTGAATCTCCATGGTTAAGAATCTTGTCATGTGTATTTTTAAATGTGTATGTGTTTACTTCTTATACTACCTTAGTCATATAAAATAAATAGATGATAAATGCTCATAGACACCCATTCATAATCTAGTAGTCTTTAAGTGCCACTTTTTGAAGAAAAATCCAGTTTATTTTCCAAGTAGAAATCCTTAGAGACTTTGAAAAAGTCCCAGTAAAAGACTAGTCCATTCATAATAAGCATCAAAAGTCTTACTACATGATACGTCTAAGTTACTAATATTAAAAAAAAAAACATAAAAACTAACTAGATTATGCTTTTATTTTAAATTATTATTGTTAATAAATAATAAAAATAATTAATATATAAGTTAAACATATATATTTATAAAAATATGGAACCAGATTCATAACCATGGAGATATACCCCACTTTACTTTACTATGGAGATTCTTAATATGTAAATAGGCTTTGTTAGAATACAATGGGTCAATACCATGGTTTATCAATATTCTACAATACTCTGTGGAGGTTAGATCTTTGCCATTCACTTAATGATTAGAGATAGTTAAATTAAAATTTTAGAAGACCTATTCCTAAATAAACATATTTAATAATTCTTTTTATAATAATAAAATAATAGTTTAGCTAATTTTTATGATTTTTTAACGTATTTAATTAATTCCTTTTATAATAATAAAAAATAATATTTTAGCTATTTTTTATGATTTTTTAAACATATTTAATAATTCTTTTTATAATAATAATAATACTTTTGCTAATTTATGATATTTTTAAATTTAATAAAGAATAGTTTCATGAGGTAAGGTTTAATTAATTTCTTTATTATTATATAATAATATAGTTAATTTTTATGATTTTTTTTAGTAATGTAAGATTTTTATTAGATAAGTGTTTTGATGTTTATTAATATTTACCAACTATTTAATTTATATGGCTAATATATTTTTTAATAAATATAAATAGTTTTAAATCTTAGGTTTTTGTGATCCGTAATGTAGTAAGCATGTCTTTTGGATTAATCACATCACTATTATTTGGTAGACGTTTAGAACCAGCGAATGTAGTTCATCCTCATAACAAAGGTTACACTAGCATTTGCATCAGATGTTGCAAAGGAAACGTCGTAAGGCATAAATTCGAGAAGCATTGTGACATATAAAGAATCATTGAAGATGATAATTAGTAGGTGAAGGGTAAAGAGCTAGTACCCAATGCCCATTGCATGAAATGGGTCTTGTTTCTTTTGGAAACTTTTGGGTTGACATCTGACCAAAAAAAAGCTTCCCATTTTTAGCAGGCTATGGAATGACTTCAACTAGAAGGAGAATGGCTTCAACAAGAAGGAGACAATACTGGATACTATTGCACGTATTGAGGAGGAGTAGAATGTTGTCCTCGTTAGTAAGATGAATAAGGGAAACAAGAAAAGAGGAACTAAGAAAGGTTAAAAAGGGTTATATACAGTCCTCCATTGTGGGCTTTTCCCATAATCTTTTTGCTTCTGAATGTGTATAATAAGTCTTCAACACTCTATCTGTGCTTCCAATGGCTTCAATCTGCATATTCTTAGAAGGAGTTTCTACTAGTGTTTAATCTAACATCCTCTTTTTGGTTGGATTTATTTCTGTGAGCATGGTGGTATTCATTCTTTTGGCTCTCTTTAGTTCCCTTATTTGTAAGTGCACAAAAATCTTGGACTATTATGACACTGAAATATTGATAATGGGAGTTAATAATCATGACAATTTTTTGGTTGAATTCTTTGGGTTTTATGTCATTTTATCTCCAAAATACACAGATAATTTTGTTGGTTGGAACAAAGCTACAAGTTATAAGAACAAAGTTCAAGGTACGCATGCTGTAGTTAAAGGAAACCCCAACTGTGCAGCCAACAAATAAACTTTTTTGGTTCAATCGCCCTCTACTTATCCTTCCAACCAAAGCTACAAGTTATAATAACAGAATTCAAGGTAGGCATGTTGTAGTTAAAGGAAACCCCAACTGTGCAACCAACAAATAAACTTTTTTGGTTCAATTGCCCTCTACCTTTCCTTTCTTTATCCATTTCACTCTTTTCCAGGTATCAAAATGATTTGCATTCTAAATTTCAATTAACAAATTGTATTTCTCTACTCCATTTTAAATAAATCTAAATTTAAAATGAATACTAACCTATTAAATACCTAAAAATTACTGGACAAAACATATAAAAAAAATTGATCATTGATAAATGAATACTAACATATTAAATACCTAAAAATTATTAGACAGAAAAACATTAAAAAAATTCTAATCATCGAAACATCATCAATTAATTTAAGTTTATATATTATTGAGTAGTTTTCCACTTGAAGCTTCCTTATATGTCTCAGAAGTACAAGCACATACATGCCTTGTTTTTGTTGTTGGCCTTGCAATCTTTCTGTTATAGCATCCAAAAACACTTTCTTTCTTTTCCTGATTGTTTACCATTTGTGTTTCTCAACTCAGTATTCCTGTAAGGTATGTTGGGAAGTTCTGAACTCTTCACGCCAAAACAAATTAACGGCAAAAAATAAAAACAAAAACACATTATTTATATGTAAGCTCTCGATTAGCAATGATCGCAGAAGCAGAAACAAGACATAGGAGGGGTCATATACTTGAATTAACATGAGCTTGATCCAAAATTGATCCCTTGCTGATAATTCTGATAAAACTGGAACTCAAAACCATATTAACTGTTGACATGTTCCCTCAGACGACAAAGACTAGATCAGGGCCTCCGACAAGAGATCCATATCATTATTTTTCTAGTTTTGGACAGAGTGATAGAGATTTCAGTGAGATTTTGAAGATTCCGAGGACAACAATTCAAGAATAGAGGTGGAAAAATGGTGCATTTGATCTTTGTTGTACATAGGTGTAGCAAATGCAAGGGAGATGTATAACTCTAGTGCATCTGGTCCTTCAAACATATACTTGCATGGACAGAAGCAAGGACTAACTGAATGCATACTTTCCAGTGGCCCTAAGCCTCCAGCCACATTCATATATTTCGCATCCTTCCAAATTGATTCTGCTAGCTCTCCGAAGTATATTGTAAACAACCCAGATCTCTTAGAAGAGCTTGAAGATAGCTTGAGCAACTGCATTCACATTCATTCACGAGTATGATTTAATCCAAAATATTGACTAGCATAAATCCCCTAGAAGGATATATCATCCTTCACTCGGGTTCCCTGAAGTATTCATGTTGTGTAGTTTCCCAGGACAGTTTCTGGTAGTGGAGGCTCAAAGTGAGGTCTACAGTCCAGAGTTTTGTTTCTTCTTCAGGGCCATGGATAATTGTTGTGATCAGAGTTGGGAAATTAATAGTACATACCATTTAATTGCAAAGCAAAAATTGCACATCAGTTTATATGAAGAAATTGCACATCAGTTTAATGAATTATATCTCTATACGCACCTTGACATGGAAATTAGTGGTACATACCATTTAATAGCAAAGTAGAAATTTCGGAAATTGCACATCAGTTTAATGAATTATATTCTCTATATGCACCTTTTAGGCCATGATATATGTACGAAGTGACCTCTACTGTCTGTATGCACGCATTACACCCTGTGCCATAATCTTTTGTAGAGACTTGTAAGCTACAAAGTGGGCTGGTGAAAGGATGGCCTTGCCTGCTAGGAAAGATATAATGGAGCGAGCTCCTTGTGGAAAGCCACCGTTTACATTGAGAGAATTGAAGAGAGCCATTCCACCTCACTGCTTCAACAGATCACTGCTCACATCATTCTCATATCTAGGATACGATCTTCTTATTGTTGCACTTCTGTTGTATTCCACAACCACCTATTATTTCACAGGGCCTGGATTGCTTGGATGGGCACTCTAGTTTGGTTACTGGGCAGTTCAGGGGTGCGTTCTGTTTGATATATGGGTTATAGCACATGAATGTGGGCATCATGCATTTAGTGAGTACTCTTTTGTGGATGATACAACAGGACTTATACTACATTCATGGCTTCTACATTCCACTCTTGATTGTGAATGCATTCCTGGTGCTGATCACGTGCCTGTAGCACATGCATCTGACTCTTCCCCACTATGACAGACCAGAGTGGGAATGGATGAGAGGTGCATTGTTAACAGTTGATAGGGATTACGGAATGTTGAATCTAGTATTCCATCACATCACTGACAACCATGTGACTCATCATTTGTTCTCCATAATTCCTCATTACCGTGCTGGGGAGGCGACTAGGGCTATTAAGCCGATTCTGGGAAACTATTACACTGCTATGACACTACGCCTGTTTGTAATGCCTTATGGCGGGAGTTTAGAGAATGTGTGTATGTAGAGGTTGACTACCCTGGAAAAAGTGGGATCTTGTGGTACAGATGCAAGTCCAACTTAGCGGTAACCATTGGATATTCAGATGGACTCCTTTTGATCCACCATTTCCTTCCCTACCTCATATGAATAATGTGAGGCATCTGATTAGGACGTGTTTGTAAAATGTCTGTTCAATAATTTGCAAAATACGCTTTTTCTTTTTTGCCGGAGAAAAAAAAGGCTTTCTTTCTATTGATATAAAAAGTAGTACATTATCATGGTTACATCACAATATTGATCAATAAATTTGACAAAGAAGATCAAAAAGCTTTAACCAGTCTACTATCTATCTGTCTCTTGTATAGTATAACATCAAAGAGAGTAGAAAGAGAGTAAACTATCAGTGTTGTCACCTACAGTTGGCTATAAAAAATCGGTAAAAAAAATGCCTTGTTCAAGAGACTGTATCTTAAATCCTCCACCCACCAAAACCCACCAAAAAGAATCATGCAAAAGATCAAATAACATTAATCAGTCTGCTATCTATTTATCTATCTCTTGTATATATAACATCAAACAGAGTAAATTGTTGTCACCTACAGTTTGCTATAAAAAATTCGCTCAAAAAAATGCCTTGTTCCAAAGAAAATCTTAAATCCTCCACCAAAAAGAAACATGCATAAACCAGATAAGGCAATAATAAAAAAATTAAGTAAAATATGAAACCTATCCATAGTTTATGGAATTGGAGGCGTAATAAAAAAATTCCTCCCCTGTTACTTCATGATCCCTCTCTTTGATAAGAGATCCTCGGAATTGGATTCATGTTTCACCAGAAGTTGTTAAAATCAGTTAGTAACCCGTCTTTGTATAAGACGATGACATCTACGCAAAGAAACAGAAAACTGTTTGTGTCGGTGCATTTAAATTAATGGACCTGGACAATCCAATCGTCTAACGATGGATCAAACAGGAAAGAGCGATGACAAGTGTGCACCCAGGGGAGTTTGTTTAAGAGAGAAACCCCTTATGGTGTAATTAGCAATTACTTTTAACTTTTTCTAAAATGAATGTTGATTGATATTGAGGTGATGTTGACTAAACAACATCAAAGACAAGTGTGCACCGAGGGGAGTTTGTTTTAGAGAGAAACCCCTTATGGTGTAATTAGCAATTACTTTTAACTTTTTCTAAAATGAATATTGATTGATGTTGACTTTGTTTAAGAGAGAAACCTCTTATGGTGTAATTAGCAATTACTTCTAACTTTTTCTAAAATGAATGTTAATTGATGTTAACTGATGTTGACTAAACAATATCAAAGAATAACCCTAAAAATCATTGATTTTAGATGAAAACTCAATATATATGTTTGAAAATCAATTTTCCAATCAAAATAACATGATAACATGAAGCGAAGGACATAAATAACACTAAAAAATAAAACAAATCACTAATATTACATAAAATAAGAAATAGAACAAATCACTAACATCCCTCAAAGTATATCATGTTATCTTATTTTTAAATATATTAAAAAAAATTTAACATTTAAAAAAAGATGTAAATAAAGATCTATATCCATCTTATCTTTATATAAGAATATTCATATAATTTTCTCATAAGAATAGAAGAGTATTCGTATTTAGTAATTTAATTTTTCAAAATAATTTTCACAAATTTTCTGTTCGTATACTTTGCCACTTGAGAAACCATTCCTAATTTACTTATTTTCAATCGGCCTCGACCTGAACACGTTTAGACATGCAAATATCGGCATTCTGCAGGAAGGAATCTACTATTTAAGCGAAGGAATCGAAAATTTACTCACAATTAAAGATAATAATCCATGTTAACAAAACTAAATTGATATTAGCAATTTAATGTAATCATACATTTAGGAAACATTAAACCAAAAATGATTTTTTATTACATTTTTAATGATAGAGTTTACAAAAAGATTAGAGGCTATGATGTCTGATTAAATCTACATTTTCACAACAACCCAATGTCATCACAGTGGCACCATCTCCAACGCTAAATTCAGATCCAACATTCTATCTCCCTCCGTACTTGCATCAGACGAGAATCGCTCTTCCTCACGCTCTTTAACCTTTAAGTCCCGCTCGCCGGCCTTTGAGTCGATGTCGTAGGTTCTATTCCCACGGGGTAAAAAATCTTCCCACTCGAATGAAGGGCGCCACAGCAACGAGTAGTTTTTATAGTTGGGAAAGCTAGCAACTGTCATGCAATTTAAATTGACGGAGGATCTTTACTCAATTGTCTAACAAAATATTTAATGGTACAGATTATGACACGGAGGCAGGTTGGATAGTTGATTTCAGAAGTTTTTATAGTTGGGAAAGCTAGCAACGGTCATGCAATTCAAATCGACGGAGGATCTTCACTCAATCATCTAACAAAATATTTAATGGTACAGATTATGACACGGAGGCAGGTTGGATAGTTGATCTGAGAGGCAGGTTGGATAGTTGATCTCAGAGAGAACGCCTTATGGCGTAATTATTTTTACATTAAAAATAAATGACAAAATTGAAACACTAAAAATTCTACAATAAAAATTTAAATGTAAGGCCCAATAGAAAACATTGTTGGAAGTCTCTAACACCCAAATCCAATTAATGGTATCTTTTTATTCAAATGCGTACATAGCAAGCCCTCCTCTCCTTGCAACATTGTTTGTTATATTTATTTTGTTTTGTTATTGCTGAAGTTTTTTGGTAAACAATAAGTTATTGATTAAGTGTTTTTACCATTTATATGATTCACCCAAAATGATAAACATACTTTACTCTATCATTTCAAGTAAAAACAAACATCAACAATTTGTACAACGCCGATGTATTGAATGGCAATAGTATAAAGGAAAAATAAGAAGAATTTTCCGTTGTATAATTCCCTTCGGCCTTTATCCCATTATTAAGCCATTTTTTCTAATCGGGTTTGTGAGATGAGTAGCTTTCTCTTCACCTGGAATTTATATAGAAGCCAAACGTAAAATGTGTTGTTACTGTCTCAAACAATTAAGGTGAAGACGACGTTAATTTGTAGTGAAATACCACAACTTTTGCTACGACTATGCAGAACTGATGAAGGCATAGTTTCTTGTATGATTGTGTCCAGTCTATCCAAATTTATTTTTTCAGAGGTTCTACTCATGTAAGTAAATTAAGTAATGTCTGGTGAGCACTCTACGATGCTTAGTAACCGAATAATCTTTTATTATTTGATTATGGATCATATGGATGAGATCTGAACAAACATAAACAAACAAAGAAAAACTGCAGAATTGTTTTCTAAAAATGATAAAAAATCAAGCTTACGGATTGTTCTACGGCTGGCTCATGCTAGTTCATCAAGGCAGATAGAGCCTCGCTGGTCTCCCTAACAAGATGGCGCTCATTCCAAACACCAAATATCTAATACAAAAAAAAAACAAATAAACTATACAAATCATCATTTATCAATTTATATATTAATATAATTATAATTACAACCCTGTAACTGTAAATTCAATTGTGGTCAACAAACAAGACCCCGTAGTCCTGAAAATAAAAGTTTCAATACAAAATAAGCCGATCGAATCAAATCCTTACCATACCATATTAAGCCCGATACCTAACATTTACCCACATGATGTCCTAGAGCAGAAGAAATTGAGGGCCGATAAAGAAGTTGCGCTGGCGGTCTGCAAGTGGTATGTATTTCTAGGTTTCATCGGTAGAATGTAGGGTGAACATTGGTTGCTGGTAGCATTGCAAGTTTTATTGCTGTCTGCCGAGTACTTGTATTTTCCTTGGCCCTCTATTAGCAGAGACTACAATATCAACCCACAAATTCGCGCTTGTTCATTGAGTTTCAATCAGTAAGGATTTCAAACCGGAGTACAAGGGAGATGATATATATATATATATATAACCTTAGGTTCCCCAACCTATGCAAAAGGATTGGATGAGAGGCCCATAGCCTATTAGTATGCGCTAATATGCCGCCAGTGATCAGCGATGATGCTCAGTTCTCTGTCACAGATGAAGGGCTCTGTTTTTGTGGAGTCAATTATCATAGAGCCACACAAACGAGCCGAACGCTCAAGACCATCATGGCCATGATAGAAATATGTCCCAGACTGCATACATTATTAACATTAGCCCCAAATTAGCGACACAATATAACCAAGTCAGGATGCAAGTATTGAAAAGAAAATGTGTTAAACATACTTTGTCAACAACGAACTTGTCGATAAATGTCTCACTCGGTAGGATTGCACATTGAGACATGGATGCAGTTCTCACTCACTGGAGCTTTGAGCTGAGAGCAGAAATTCCCACTAGGATGGAAATGCTTTGCATGATTAGCACGATTAATCGATCTGTGTTTAATTCTTAAAAGACTTTAACTCTTGTTAGTAATGGATCTGTGGTGCCGTTGAGCCATTCAACTTGTCGCTCGGCCTTCAACCATAGTGTTGTCGTTGGCCTATCTGTCATACGGGACCGGTAACCCCTTTGTCTTCTCGAAACTATTCACATTGCAGGAGCTCAACGTTTCAGATTGGATGTTATGTCCTTTGATTTACTATGTCGCCACGTTATCACCCGCAACAAGGATCAATGAATTTTAACTAGCAACGGTCATGCAATTCAAATCGACGGAGGATCTTCACTCAATCGTCTAACAAAATATTTAATGGTACAGATTATGACACGGAAGCAGGTTGGATAGTTGATCTCAGAGGGAACGCCTTACGGCGTAATTAACTAGTTCAAACTTCAACCAAATAATATTAATATAATTAATTAGAAAATGCATACTTACTAAAATATAAATAGTTTCAATACCAATTAATAATATGATTGTTAAATACCTAAATAATAAAAAACAACACTTTTCATTAATCTTAGTTTGTTGTAAAATAAAAATTAAGATGATTTAAACGAGCAATTAATTTGATTAATAACTTACGATAATTGGTTAAAGAAAACTATTTGAAATTTGTATTTAGAAAATTCATTTGAATCAAACTTAAGAAGTGGTTTTATTATCAAATGGATTGTAACTTGTGAAATTTATGTTTTGACATCATTTTCGGGAATTATTAATTAAAAGGTTCTCCATGTGAATTATCAAAGTCCAAATAAATCACTTTGATGGGGTGTTGTTTTGGCTATGGGAGAGTTTTTGGATGGTATGTCATTTTTCCAAGTGTTATGTCTTTTTAATGGAGTGGCAGAGAGTCGTTGAGGTATGAGAGAAGGTTAGCAGTCGGGTCTAAAGCTTTAAATTGATAGTTGTGAAGAGAGTATGGCAAAGATACGAGGTATGTGCGAAAGGAGGCGAGCTCTGCTCCTTGTCCTCCCTTTTGTGTTTTAAGTTGGTGAATTTTTTATTTAGCCTCTGTTTTCAGGAGTGGCACAGTAAATTTCTTAAGCAACTAGTGTGTATTAGGTTGTGCAACATTGTTCAGGTGATATGGCTGCAATTTGTCAAGTTCGTCACTTCTCCTATGTTTGACTGGTGTTATGGTTTTGGCAAGTTTGTCTTTTATTCTCCTTGTTTGGTTTATTGAAGGTTGATTTTCCATTTTTGTGGTCTTTAAAGGAAATTGTTGGTTGGTGGGTAATTTGTAATTGTACGCATGGTGTTATCTCACTAAAGGTTTTAGTGTTTAGGTCTTATGTGTTGGGGTCCTAGTTAATTTTTCTATTTCATTTTGGTCAATTTGTTCATAGTATGGTATCAATTTATATAGTTAAGGGTTTTGGGTATTTTCATAGTCTCTTTGAATTCAAACTATTGTTCAAAGAATTCCATTGTTGGTTGTGGGGTTATGTCATATTTCTGAGTTGTAGGGTGATTGAAATTTTGCTTGAATTTTCTCCTGTTGTATGGCATTTGGGGGATGCTTTTGGTAGTTCTCAGGTCGGGGGTTCAAGGTGTTGTATATCTTATTTTGATGGCAGAGGTTCTTTACATTCTTGTTCTTAGTGTTATTTGGTTGCACTCATGCCTCCTAGGTAGAGGATGTGTAGTATGAGAGGTGGAGGAGGCAATGTTAGAACTAAAAGAAGCCGACCTTTTGCCTTTGACTCTATCTCCACCTTATTTGATGATGTTCCTTTGGAAGTTAGGAAGGAGATTTTACTATTGGAAAGTAAAGACGTTGGGGACTGGCCTTATCATTTAGATTTTGAGGTGATAGGGGAGGATATGAAATGGGCACTAGACCCTAGCAAATTTAGGAAAAAAAGGCTTCATTTTATGAATTCGTTGAATAAATGGTCCCTCTACTACGCTTGATATTCAAGGACAAACAAGTGGAGACCTATAATATATTTTATTCACTAGAGGATGTCAAACGATTGATTTGTAATATCAGGTGTTGTTTGGATAGATTGGACTCTCAATTAGCTAATGTAGAAGGCTTCCTCGTGAGTGACTCTACCTCTGGAGACCTCATTGATCCTCCAGTTGATCATGGGAAAACTCCTACTATAATTTCCTCATCTCAAGATTAGTGATGGCGGGCTTCAAAAGTTCTGTTGTCAGTTTTTGGTCATGCATCCTTCAACTACAGTTTTTATGGCAATATCCTTATCTATTTGATTTGAAGTGAATTGTGCTAAAATTATGCTTATTGTCTACCTGATGTGATCTTGAGAATTGTTTAGGATCTTGCTTCCTTTCTTATGGATTTTTTAGTGGTGAATTTGGTTTCTTGTGCTTTCTATGCACTTTGGAGGGACTCTTGTTATGGACATTCTATTTGTGATTTAGAGGTGGATGGCCCTCATTGTTTTGTTGCTGATAAGATTCCAATGCTTCTTTTTGGAGTGTTATGTCTACTCCTAGTTTTTTTGTGGACAACACTTTGTTTCAATGCATATGACTCTTTTTTGGGTTGGGGTCCCACACGCACTTGCAACATACTTTATCTTGGCTCTGGTTCTATCATGTTATGAATTATGGATGGTTTTCCCTCCTGCTTGCTAAGAATGCCTTTGTCTTAGGGTATGTTGATGATCGTTTTGTGCTAAGGACATTATACATAGTTTTAGTTGATGAACTTTATGTTATTTAATGCCTCATTCTCACAATTTTTGGACATCTATGTACACACCTTGGTATCTTTCTAAAGCGAAGCATAGCTGGGCATCATTTGAGGGGGTCATTATGGAAGATGTCATTGGTTGGTCTTCCTTGGATTTTCTTGGTGGTCTCGTTCATTTTGGTTTCATGGCATGCATTTGATAATGTAATGGGCTCATACACAACCTTTGTAGTCTTAAATATAATCTACATATGAGTTATTGAAGTGGTAACTTATGTGTTGATGAGCATCTTCTATTTGGATTGTTGAATGGAGGTGTTTCAGAAGTTTAGTTTCTCTATTACTTCTAGGGGGACTTGAGGATGATTGTGATGCACATAATGTAACTCGTTATTTTGATTATGCATACAAATTGCTTCAATTCACAACAACAAAAACTCCAAATAAACCAAAAAAAGGCCACTTTTTGGTCACTAGAGCCATTAGTTTTAATAAAATGGTTATATATATATATATATATACATTTCTTTTCTTTCGTAATATTTTGTCGATGCATGTGTGAGATTGCAAATATGATAATAAATATTGAATACGTTGTGTCTATCAATTTGTAATAGTTTTATAGTAGTAATTATTTTTTAATGTCATTGTAGTGATATTAAGAAAGAAAAAGGATTTACCAATACTTTGTGATTGCATTCTTTATGAAGAAAAGTTGAATAAACATTAAGAGGGTCTCTAATGTAGCAGAAAATTTGGTTAATCAACTTGAATTGTGAGTTTTTTTAGACTTTTTTATAGATTGATGGTCTTTACATGGCCATTAGTTTTCTAGGCCATGCCTTCTCAGAAATAATTGGAATCATTTAGATTTAAGGATGATACGTGTTAGAATTTTGGATAAATTGAGACACTCCACCATATATTTTGGAATTGTAGTATCATTCATCAGGAGTATTAGAGCATTATTTGGTCTCCTTGCGAACACAATTTCTTTAGTAAGATACATTGGAAAGTATCCCTTTTAAATAATGTTGGCCTTGTTAAGCCTCATATTGTATGAGGTTCTACATTGTGATTTTCACCACATTAGTGGAATTTGTTTTTGGTTCCTTAAATGCTTTTGGCTTGGGGAAATCTTATTTGTCCTTGGTTGGATGTTTATACTTGCTACTTATTGGTCTTCTTATAGGTGTTTTCCTTGCTAATCACCACCTGGTTGCATATTTGATGATTGTGGAGCATGATATTTCATTATGTTATATTTGATATGCTTATATTAGATATGGATGATAGTTCAAGCCCCCTAAGGGGTTAGATGATGATGGTGGTAGGAGGTAGATGCTTCATGACATTGTTGTTGACGTTTCATCGTGACTTGGTGGGTTGATGTATGATGTCGATGTCACTAGGATGGGGTGTTTTACATGGCCACCATGTGTTAGATGTGTAATGCAGAACACATTGATAATTGGATGGGTTGCACTTCCTTATGTCCTCTTGTCTTAAAATGTTGTGGATGATGATGATTCATGTTGGCTTTGTTTGATTTTCCTAGGGGATTCAAGTTTATGATGTAACCTTTGCTAGACATCACCTAGGGGGTGTTGTAACTCTCGAAGACAGTTCCTGGCTGTGGGGGAAACAGTGCCCGAGACATCTTAAAAATCAATAAAACTTTTAGAAATTGTGGTCGGAGGGACAAGCCATGAATTCTGCAATGAATTTCCTAATTCAAGAAACCAAGCCTAAGAACTAGAATGGCTAGAAACAATGAGCATTGCATAGGCCTTAGATTAAATATGTGGTCTAGAAGAAAGCAATTAAGACAAGATTTCAACACAACCAATTAAGAATCTAGACCTCAATCATGTAAAGAGAGTAGTGAAGAAAGAAGGACATTGTGAATAAATGTTTGTAAAATGAAACACTCATTAAAAGCTTCAATCTTAAAGCATATGAATACAAAAGTAAATTCATGAATTTAAATTGAAGCAACTTGTTGCATCATACATCATTCCAAAAAAAAAATACAAACATAGAATCATACACATTGAAAAGTAAACCATACTTAAAATCAAACTGACTTCTATTAATAATTTCATGAGAGATTTTCCCTTACAATTTCTTCATGAAAAACCTCAAATTCACCACAGACTCCAAACCTCCGAACCCTTCGAAATCTAATTTCTAAACTTTTATTTTTGCATCAACCTAACTGTACTAACTGATTCTTGTTAATTACAAACTGATTTTTCGAAATAGTTTTACAACTTTCTTTTAAGGGTTCTTGTAATAACTAAATTACAAAAAGTATATTACTTTAATATTATATATAAACTATATATAATATTAAACTTTGACTTTTCTTTTAAAAACAAGACTCACACTCGTTTTGAATTTACAATATAAATATGTAAATGTTGGTCATTTAAATCGAACGTACGTATTAAAAGGAGGGGGCCCAAATATTTGTCTTCATGCGGAGGTTGGAATGAGCCATAGGTTATGGAAATTTGCGTGCGGGTCCCAGTCCTATCGTCATGCATAAGTCGCTGACTAAAACCATAAACCATTTACAAGGAAACTTTTGGCGGTTTCAGAAAATTGCGGTAGGTGATGTCGGAACAAAGATAGACCGTTGATCTCTAGATGAGTGGTTTCATCCAAACTACTCCCGGGGTCACTACTTTGAATAATCTTCGTGTAATTTATGTTACTGGGATGACATTGTTGTGAAGTGGGTGTATCAAGGACGGACGATAGCGTTGGTATCTGCGAGAAATTTAATCTTCGGCGAAACACCTTTCTGGAGTGGAGATGTACACTGTCACAGTACACCCTTTTCACCGACCACTCAGACACATATTTATACCTGCAATGGTATTCTCCAAATATAAAATCCTGATTACCCACTTGGCTGCTTGTGCAGAAATATTTTTCGTTTAAAAAATTGTTATATGATATTCTTATACTCCTTATACTACCTCAGTGATATAAATTAAATAGATGATAAATGCTCATAGAGACCCATTCATAATCTAGTAGTTTTTAAATGCGATTTTTTAACAAAAAAAATCTAGTTTATTTTCCGAGTAGAAATCTTCAGAAACTTCGAAAAAGTTGCATTAAAAGACTAGTCCATTCATAATAAGCATCAAAAGTCTTACTACATGATATGTCTAAGTTACTAATATTAAAAAAAAACATAAAAAACTAATTAGATTATGCTTTTATTTTAAATTATTATTGTTAATAAATAATAAAAAGAATTAATATATAAGTTAAACATATATATTTTTACGCCGTAAGGCGTTTCCCTATGAAATGAATTGACTCAGCTGCGGCGTGTCCTATTGTTGACCGTAGATCTGTGATGTTAGACGATGGAATGAAGTGTGATCGTTGATCAACACCGATACACCGATTCAGTTTACTGAAGGGTTAATGTGGAAGGCGGACGGACGCACCCCCAGCCAGCGTTCGTTTAGCGCGTGTAATTTCTCTGCAGATTAGCAATTACCTGGAGATTATCAAACATAAGCGGCATCAAGATAAAGCTGCAACAATAGAGATTTGGGATACGCTGGATGCATACATGCGGGCTAGGAGGTCGGCCTTACTGAGGGGGGCGCAGGTTCAGAAAAGTGATCAGTGTTCCTCAAAATTTGAACTATGGCATTACTTCCAAGCTTGGGGATGAAAAGTTGCGTGTCTACATGCCTTTGCTTCACATCTCCGACCACCAGAATCAAGACGCGGCTCCTGCCAGTGGAAAGCCAGATCAATCGCTACAGTCAGAGGTCGCAAGGTCGACTCCCGCGGGACAACAAGATCCGGTACAGGAGGAACCTGCACAGGACGATCGAAGCGCAATATATCCAGAGGCGATTCCACAGGATGATGGTGAAGAAAAACGCAGTGTAGCTGCCGAAGAATCATCAGTGTTGATGGAAGAGAGAAAAACAGAAGCACCTAATCATGCCCAAGACTTTGCTGGGGAGCCACCAATATCAACTCATGCGCAGGAAGCGTCTGATAAGACCGGATCTGCGCACCAATCTGAATCTACGAATGTAAAAGAAGATGAAGATCATCAAAGAAAAACGGGTGTTGAAAGCTGGTCACCTTGGCAAACCGACCAATTTGCTGCTGCATGCAGTTCAACGTTTTCTAAGCGCGGGGTGTTGATAGCATCGACAGTGCTTGTATTAACGGTTGGTTTGTACATCAATTATAGACCTAGGTCACGGCATCGCATGGTCCCAAAGAGATGCAACGCTTGCTGCCATTGATATGTCCCAAAGAGTTCCCAATAACTCTTGCATTCCTCTTTAATTTTCATAAGTGTCCTCTCTTTATTTTTGAAGTATTTTAACCCGAAAATGTACATTATAGTTAGGAATTCTTTATGCTGTTACTGTTACGTTGTTCAATATCATTACTTTTGATTTATGCTCGGTGTTTTTGCAATCTGTAGCAGCGTTTACAAATCGATCTTTCTTGCTCAGTTTGGTGCTGGTTGTAACAAATTTTGACTGCAGTCAAATATTGCAACACTGATTAAATCCACTGTAGTTTCGGGTTTTGTGTTAAGAAACACTTTGGATCAGTATACTACTTTCAAATTTCATTCCATGTTAGAAGTTAAAAATATCAAACTGGATAATATACACTTAATTGTATTTCAGTTAACTAGACTATCTGCATTTGCATGAGATAGTTAACTGATAGTTGCTTGAAGTTAACTATGACTAAGTGTCAGTTTTCCCTATACATGATGTTAAATAAGATTAGGGGTCAGTTTTTTCACTATTAGTTTAGTCACGTAGAATATATTCATTGAAGTGTATTTTTTCATAATTTTTCTCAATGTGAATCAATAGAACTCAATAAAATTCATTAATTATTTTCTTTATCAATTTTTTATATTTTTAGATCATTGTTTTCTACCTAAATACTACGGGTGTAGATTCAGCTACAATTTCACAGTTAGAATATAAACTGTAGCTTGCAATATGTGTGCATGCTACACCATAATCAATTTATCGTTATAGCTACCCAAAGGCATTAACAGACTTTCATTTACTCAATGTTAACTTTGTAGCAGACATTTATTGGGGGAAGACCTTTCGACATTGAGCGTGAAAGACCTCCATCATTTAGAGCAAGTACTAGAGCTGAGCTTACAACGTGTACGAGACAGAAAGGTTGTTAAACGCTTTCTTATCTACTCCACAGCTTCTACATTTTTGAAATCCGATAACAGTAAGAAATATCTTTCAAATAGCTGTACAGCATTCATCCCACATGAAACTTATACACTGATCTGCATTTTTATTTCAGGATAAAATTCTGAATGATGAACTTGAAGAGCTAAGTCAAAAGGTCCAATTTAATCCTTCCTTTATCCATTCATTGAGCTTGTAAAACCATCATAATTTTCCCATGACGTTGTAGTGTGGGCCTCTCCTTTTATCAGCTTTATAATCCTATAATATTTTCAAGCCGTTCATTCTCATGTTCTGGCTGGCTGGCATTATGAAACAGGAACGTTGCTTGTTTGAGGAAAATATGAAATTACACAGGATGGTACACATCATCACCTTAGTCAATTAATGATCACTGGGGAATATGAAAGGAACTAACCACTGTGTTTTTGTGGTATATTTAATGTTATAATTGTGTTGTATCTACATGCTATGCTTAGATCTCAATGCTGGAATCTTCAAGAGTAGCAGAAACAAGCAATGACATCGGTCTGGGAAGTATGAACTGCAGTGAAGTACAAGGTGAAGCATTCGAAGCGGCTATAACTATTCCTAATTTCTCCCTTCAGCTAAACTCCTCTCAGAATTATCATTTGACATCAAAGAATAGAGTTGAAAACCAGCCGTGCTAGCAGATTCTTTGATCCAAATTACATTTAGTCATATCATCATCTCTCGGATGCTATACTGACTTAAAGGGTGTTTAATTCGATGTAACACTAAATTACTAGTCTCATCATGATCGTCGCTGCACCAACTTAATGCAACTGAATGGTAATGAAAGAATGGGTATATTTACTCAACCAGGGGGCAAATTTTGATAATAAAGTAAAAAAGATTGCCACCATGGCTGAAGCCACTGGACTATGTTTACCTGAATTCCAACGGTGCACTGCCATAGATGATTTCATTTCACAGTCCTTCCTACTTTGTAATAGTCGACATTTCTGCATGTTCTCCGGTCGTTATATTTCCTCAGGATTCATATATTTGTTAACAACATAAATTCCTCTGAATGACCTATGTGCTCAGAGCAAGACAACTACTCCTATGTAGTAATAAGGAACCAGTGGTTATTCTTCCATGAATTATGTACAGATTGTTGGACTTTAAATAACAGAAGTATATAAAGGATACACTTTGTTAAACAATGTTAAATAGGATACAACTATTCTAATTGTGGGGTTTAATTGGCTTAATTGATTGTAAAAACTTTTATACATAATATTTACGATGTAACGCGTTTCCCTATGAAATCAACTTCCCTCCTTGCCTACCTGTCATTTTGTGCACCAGACGATTAGAAGTTAGACGATTAAACAAATTTCAAGAGTTAGATCAATGGCAAGGGGAAGAGACACGGGCGGAGCTGTCGGCCTTGGAGCTAGCAGACACATCTTCAAGGGAGTAAATTTGGAATTTGAAGGTGTTCCTCTGAATCATTCTGTTCATGCCGATCAGTTTCTGGTAGCCAATGTAGCGTAACATGGGGAGGCCTAGCTTAGATTCATTGCAGTCTCAGCGGCCCCATGTGGGCATTGCAGGCAATTTCTGCAAGAAGTTTGGGGTGTGCCTGAGATTAACATATTGATTGCTGATGAGCATGCCGAGACCCGGTCTCTATTGTATTTCCTTCCCCACCGATTTGGTCCAGATGATTTGGAGGAAAGCACGCCACCAAATTTTCAAACTCACTTTAATGGCTTGGCATTCCGGTCTATGAATTCTTGTGAATTGAATCTTAAGTGTAATGATGGAGATGTGAAGGAAGATGCGTTGAACTTATGTAACGGTGATGTAAATGTAAAGGAGGAAGATATCCACAACCCTTCAGGCTCTGAAGATTTGCATCAACTCAAGGTAGCAGCTCTTAAAGCTGCAAACTTGTCACATGCTCCATATAGTAAGTGTCCTTCTAGAATCGCTCCTATGACACAAAAAGGAACATTTGTACAAGATTTTATATTGAGTCTGAAGCATTCAACCCCAGCCTTTTTCCCTTGCAAGCTGGTATTATTGCATTTCTTTGTCAGGATGGAGGAAACTATGAAGATATTGTTTACGTGGTCCTTGTGGAGAAGGAAGGAGATGTTGTTCAGCAAGGTGATACCATTAAACTTGCTCTGCAGAAATTTTTTCCCAAATGTTCTTTTCATCTATTCAACTGTTACAAGGAATGATCTGATCACACTCTTAGTCATTTCCATTTAAGATCAGTCAAAGGTTCTAGGATGATTACATCACAAGATTAGGCAGGGCAACTCAGTTGTTCTGACACATCTGTTCCAATATGTAATTAGTATCTAATATGGCCATATGCGAATTGGAATATACATATCTCATGTGTCTACGTTACTTTCAGACAATTTTTAGGCAATAATGAACTCATTAGTCAATCTACTCAGAAAAATCTAGTATATTGCTTACAAGCCCAAGACTCTGTGCGTTGTGGATGCTTCGACCTATGTCGGCCTCTGGATTGCAAAAGGCCTTCTCCTCAGGGGTTACGAAGTACATGCGGCCATCTTTCAACGCAGAGGTGACCTCGGCGCCCCTGCCTTTTTTCAATGACCCAATAATCTTTATATACATTTTTGAGTTATGTCCTATAGAGAGAGTGTGTTTAAGAGTTTAGCAGTTTCTGGAATTATGTAGCTTTGAATTTTATGAAAGAGGTTGCGGAATTTATATCAGACTGGTTGTTGCCTTTGTTGTATGTTTTACAAGATGTCTCTGTGTGATCAGAAATAGTGTTCAGCCTTTGTGGTATGTTTTACAAGATGTCTCTATGTGATCAGAAATGGTATTCAATCTCACAGATAATATTGA
>APFE031442985.1:16774-49049 GCA_000404065.3 Pinus taeda
TTTATTTTATTTTATTTTATTTTATTTCTCATTTTTTTCTGAATTAAAATATTCTATTATGTACATGAAGCCAAAGTATTTTTACAATCAAGCTGACAGAGGGATCCATTTGCTAGAGATAATGGCCGAATGGATCAACCAGGTGTAGCAAGGAGAAGGAATGCTTGTTGCATGCGTTTGAGACCAAAAATTCCCACGCAGGGGAGAACCAAAACGACATTCCTGTCCAGCCCCAGAACAGAGGGCCGAACCCAAAATAACCAACTCTTCTGCTCAGCTTTGGCAGAATACCTCTGAGACAGAATGACATGCATAGACAAGACAACATGTAGAAAACCAGAGACAGGTGGACAGAGAAACCTAACTGAAGAGACCAAGAACCAGAACCACCTTCGAGTAGTAAAACCTGAGACGATGCAGTGAGCTATTCCTCCGGCTCCTCCTCCACGATTGGACAAGGTCCGTAGTACTCCTCGTCCTGCACATTGCATGCTGTGTTCACGACCGCTTCAGGTTGTTGCCGGTTTCCTTCCAGTGGAGGATTCAACGATTCTGCAGCTTTCCCTTTGTCTACCTGGGCCAATTTAGCTTCATGGGCCTCATCCCTCGGAGGGGCACACTCAGGCGGAGCACTGGAACTGCCATCGTCCACAGCTTCATCGATGAACAGGACAGAGATGTGGGCATTTATGCGCAGATGGTTTAGGTGGCTATTGAAGGAGAAGATAGCGGAGCCAAAGAAGGGAGCATACAAGGTTCCAGGAGAGCTCGCCTCCATGATTTGGCTGGGCCGGATAGGATGGGCAGTTGCAGAGCTAGGGCAATGGCAGAAACAGTGACAGTGAGGGTAGTGGCAAGGTGGACGGGTCTCCTCATCAGCCGGGCATCGCGAGGTCCCTCCTCTGCTAGTGCCACAACGACTCAGCAACCTCTGATGCTCTCAAACCATGTTAACGGGGAGGTGCAAAGTATAAACAACCTGGACTAGCAGGCCTGGGTAGGAACAGAACAAAGCAGGTCCGGAATTAACCAGGACCAACAACTGATCAAGAACGCCGAAATCAGACCAAGTGTGGACAGGGATGGTGAGGGGGCCTCTGTATATAGAGCTCCCTTCTCTTTCTCGGAGGTCGTCCGCCATTAAGGTGGCCATCAAATCCAGAACAGAGCTAAACTGAACTGTGCAGTCAAGTGAGGCCGGGGCGTTAAAGCCTCCACGTTGTTGTGCTGTGTCTATTAAAGCCACCTTCCAGGATCAGCCTGCTCCACTGCCTTCCAGGTCACCATGGCGCATAGTCGGCATGTGGCTTTCATGCGGCCCCCATCCCATCACCTGCCTATGACAAGCTGGGACTCATCCGGGGGGTTGCCGTCATTTTGAACCAGGTGATTGCATTCCTGAGCTTCTGCATGATTCTTTAGAATATCTAGAGTTCTTGCCTGTAGGGTGAGCTTGCTTTCCACACCCATGTTGGCCATGAAATCAGCTACTTTGTTGCCTTCTCTTCTTCTGTGGTTGAAGGTGATGGCTTTGTTGTTAGATAGTTCTTGCTCCAATGCTTCCAATCTTGCTTCCACCCTCCAGCTCGTGGCAATTTTCTTTGCATGTGAGCCATTCAGGAGGTGCTTAGCCATGTTGATCAGGATTTGGGAGTCTCCTTCTACCTCCAGGGGGCTGTAGTTTTTTTTCCGAGAAAGAATGAGTCCTTGCCAACGACCTTCCAACTCTGCCGAGTTATTTGTATCCCATCCAATATTGCCATAATAAATCTGTAGAGGCTTGCCTTCATGGTCTCTGATTACTCCACCGTAGCCCGCTTTCCCAGGATTTCCTTTCGAGGCCCCATTAAAATTGAGTTTGAAGGAGTGCTCAGATGGGGCAGTCCAAGAGATCTGGCTTGTTCTGCTGCTTTTGTGTTGTGTTGTAGTGTGAGACTGCCTGGGAAGTTGTAAGTTCCAGCTTTCCCATATGGCTTTCTCGTTGTCTTGAGTTGGAAGATCTTCCTTGTTCCATGATCTAAGCTTCAAGGTTTCTTCTAGATTCCCACAAACCTTTCGCCATATGACATCAATCAAAGAGTATTGATCTTTGAAAATCCTTTTGTTTCGTTCTTTCCATACATTCCATAGAAGCAATCCAGGAAGTAAACGCCATAGGTGATTGAGAAGTTCACATTTGTATGGATGCATTGGCCAATGTCTTAATCTCTTCGTTATGTCATTTGGGAGCCTGCACCGTCTTTGACTCCTAAAGCTTTCCTTTTCCCATAATTGATTTGCAAAGGGACATTCATCTAGAAGGTGTTGAGTAGTTTCCTCTTGAGATTTGCAGTTTACACACATGGAGGGGCCATGATAGTTTCTTCTTCGGCGTTTCTCCTAGGTTAGAATTTTTTTGTTTCCAACCAGCCATAAAAAGAGAGAAACTTTTGGCCAAGAATCAAACCTCCAAATTTTGGACCATATTGGATCTGACGGGGTGGGGTCTGTGCTTACTATTTTGTAAGTCTCTATAGTAGTGAATGCCCCTTTAGGCCTGCAGCCCTGTCACAAAATGTCTCTGTCCTCTGAGTATCTTATGCTTCTTCGTCTTATCTCTTTTTCCAATTCGGCTGTGAAAGGATAGGCCTTATTCCTGGTTAGCTAGATACCCTGTTTCCACTATCGGTATCCTTGCTCTTGTTCCTGTTCCCAATACTCCCATATTTTGTTCTATTGTTGGGCCACATCAGTGCAATTGGGAGGGATTTGTAGGAGTCCATTTAGCTTTGGCATTTGGTTCCATGCGTCCGTCCAGAATCTAACAGTTCGGCCATTTCGAACTTCCCAAAAACTGTGCTGCTGAATCAACTGAAAGTGTTGTCTAGCCGCGTTCCATATTAACGAGCCCTGTATGTTGGGAATGTATCTTATGAGTTCCTCCTATGGCCTGTTGTTGGCATACTTAGTGGTCCAGATGATAGCCCAAGGTTTTCCGGGTGAGGAGAGCCATTGCCGTCATATTTTAGCACTCATGATTGCATTGTTGTGATTAGGGTCTCTCTGTCCAATACCTCCTTTTTCCTTGGTTGTGCAGATAGTGGTCCATTTTACCAGAGCCCATTTACGGTTGGTAGATGTATTTCCCCATAGGAAACCCCTTTGTAAGTCTCTCAGTCGTTTCAGGACCCATTTGGGGGTGGCCAAGATTGAGAAAAGATAAAGTGGCATTGCCTGTAGTACTGCTATGATGAGCACCACTCAATTGGAAATGTTCAAGGATCTATGTGTCCAGTGGTTGAGATGCATTTCAAGCTTTTCCAGGAGCTTTCGCCAGGCAGAGTGCTTAATTGTTGAGGCTGTAAGGGGGGCACCAAGATAATTGGAAGGAAGAGCAGCAATGGGGAAGCCTAGGATTCTGGCGATGGCAAGCTTGACTACTGGCTGGGTACGAAAGAAGAAGATTTGCGATTTAGACTTGTTGATATTTATGCCTGAGGCCTGAGAGAAAACATTGAGCAGGGATTTGAATCGGGAGGCTTCCTGTACAGAGGGGTAGCTGAGGAGCATGCTGTCATCAACAAACTGCTGGTGTGTTATTGCAGGGGAGTTGTGAATGGAAAGACCTTTGAGCTGCTGAGAGGTGTGGGAGTGTTTGATGAGATGACCAAGACCTTCTGCCATTAGAATGAAGAGAAAGGGGGAGCAAGGATCGCCCTGCCTAATTCCCCTGGAGGGCCTGAAGGGTAGCGATGGGAAGCCATTGACAAGAATGGAGAAAAAGGAGGAAGATAAGAGACTCATAATCCAACGGACCCATATGTGGGAGAAGCCAAAATCATTGAGAATTTTTTGTATATACATCCAGCTGAGTTTGTCAAAAGCCTTGGAAAGATCCAGTTTTAGAATCATACTTGGCTGCCGAGTTTGCTTGAGAGAGTGGATGATCTCGCGCGTGAGGATTATACCGTCCAAAATTTGTCTGCCTTCAACATAACCCAACTGTTCAGGAGAGATAAGCATAGGGAGAAGAGGTTTCAGCCTATTGGCTATTACTTTAGAAATTATTTTGTAAATGACATTGCATAGAGCAATCGGTCCAAATTTATCTGGCACAGTAGACTCCTCTTCTTTTGGGATTAATGTTAGGAAAGTAGAGTTGAGAGACGGTAGCAGCCAGTGAAGAGCCCTTGATTCCTCCACTACCTCCTAGACCTCATTTTTTATCATGTCCCAGAAAGAGTGAAAAAATTTTGTGGTGAAGCCATCTGGGCCTGGAGCTTTGCCCTCTTTAAGTTGAGACATAGCTGTGTCCACCTCCTGTGTTGAGATAGGTTTTAGGAGTAGTTCATTGTGCTCCTCAGTTATGAGTTTTGGCACATTTTGGATGATTATGTCAATTGCAGGTCTCCTATCCGTGTTTTTCTCTTGGTGAACCTCCTTAAAGTGTGTTAGAAATTCCTTCTCGATTTCCTCATGCTATTCGATTCTTGTTCCATCTTGCTTCTGGAGGAAGGGAATGTTGTTGTGCATTCTACATTGCACTATTGTTCTGTGAAAGAACTTGGTATTTCGCTCTCCCTCTTTTAGCCATATGATTCGAGATTTCTGCTTCCATAGTATCTCTTCTTACTTCCGTCTTTCTTCGAGCTGCGTGTGAATGATTTGCTCTTCCGCAAGTGTGTCCGCTGTGTGACCTTCTGTGATTATTCTTTGGTGAAGGTTGGCCAAATTTTCCATTACGTTCTGTTGCTCTTTGAAAATGTTGCCAAAGATCTCCACATTCCAACGTTTTAAATGATATTTGAGATTTTTTAATTTCTGTTGGAATTGATACATTTTGGACCCTTCTGGAGGTGTAAAGGCTTTCCATGTGGATTGGATGAAGTCCTTGAAATCCGGGTGGGTGAGCCAGAAACCTTCAAAGCGAAAAGGTCGCCCTGTGACATTGCCTGGACGTTGCCACTGAAGGGAGATCAGCCAATGATCTGATCCTGAGTGGGGAAGGATTGCTGCCATAATATCTCCTCCTATCCGAATCCAGCTGTCTGAGACCAAGAATCTGTCAAGTTTTGAAGCTATTTGGTGTTTCCCAATTCTTCTGTTGCTCCAGGTATATTTACCATGGCAGAATTGCATGTCAATGAGAGAGGCATTATTGATGAAGTCTTTGAAGCTGTTCGTTCCTGGTCCAATATGTTTTTTCTGCCCAACTTTTCCTCCAGTTTGGTGATCATGTTATAGTCTCCTCCTGCGATGCAACGGGTGTTTTCTGTGGCTATTCAAGGTTTCTATAGTGCAAAGTAGTTCAACCTTTTTCCTTGCATCTTGCGGGAAATAGACATTGGAAAGGAGCCCATGCATATTGGTACCCAAAAGATGAAAGTTGGCTTGTATGATGTGGTGAGAAGCATGAAAGTCTGTGAGGGATAGCACTTTCACATCCCAAGCTATGGCATGCCCTCCCGAGGCTCCTGAGGCGTCCACCGCTACTGATTGACACCCTATCCAAGCTTTAGAAATGATTCTCTCTAAAGTGTCACTGTTACATTTAGTTTCTTGCAGGAAACAAATTTTCGGCTTTTCCATCTTAATCATGTTTTTTAGGATTCTGAGTTTTCCAGGGTTGTTTAGCCCCCTTAAATTCCATGATATGAGCTTCATTATTCAACATTTGTGGATGGTTTGTAGTACTTCATCAATTTTGCATATCTGCCTGAATCTACCAAGATTTTCCCAACTTCTATAGTTCGCTGGAGCTCTGTTTTCCTTCCTCTTTTCTTGAAATCTTTTGTTCTAAGCCCACCATTCCAATGCCTTCCTGGCTGTATACCAAGTTGTCTTTGTTGGTATGCTCTTGAAATTACCACTTCCAGCTTACTTAGCTGTAATTCTATGATTATGTCGTAGTCCCTTTTTTACATGCCATTTCTAGTTGGAGGATGTCTAGTCCTTCCATATCTATGCTTTCCGGTTCCTCATCCATTTGTTGCACCTAACTTCCTTCAGCTATGGAAGGATCCATGCTCTAGTATTGATCGGCTATGCTATCCACATCCATATCATTTGTTTTCTCTTTTAGCTTTTCATGGGTGATGGCAGGTTCGGTTTTAATGTCCTTCAGAGGTTGGGACTGAGGGGGAAGATCCGAGGGAGGAGGGTGGGGAGGACCATCATTGAGAGGCTGAGAGATCTTATGGTTTGGATCTGGAACTTCAGAGGCTTGGGCTAATATCCCAAAGATATCACTGGTTGAGGGGGTTCTAGCTGAGTTGGGCATGGGCTTTTTCCCAGCCTGGGGCTTTTTGTGCGAACGTTTCCGGCTTGGAGTTTTGGTGAAGCCGTATTGGGAGGGGGAATTGAGGGGATCTACATTGCTATTCATGGCATTTAACGGGAAATCTCGAAACAAATGGCCATGGGCATGACATTTCTAGCACCGGAAAGGTACATGTTCATAGTCTAAGGGCTGAGTCCATTCATGATTGTGGTGAGCGAGACTTACCGAATCCGGCAGGGCTTGGTCGAGGCGCATGAAGACACAGATTCTGGTGTATGATGTGTATCGCTGGAGCTTTGTTTCTTCCACAGCCTTTATGTATTCCCCCAGGCCGTTTCCTATGTCTTTGAGCAGGATTTCCTCCCAATATTCCTCTGGGAGTGAGTACAGTCGTATCCAAATGGGAGCCCAAGTGAGGTCTTCTTTGTCCGGGTTGAATCTGGCTACCCAGTCTCTTAGATATAATCCTGATGAGTTGAAGAAGTAAGGACCTTCATCCATGATTATGTACTTGTCTTCCAAGCAGAGGAATATAGTTGTGAAGAACCCTTTTGGGCCCAGTCGCAGAGTCACGTGTCCCTTGGGTTTCCATTTTGCCTCTATCCAGCCCCTTAGCGCTTTCTCTATTGGCCAGAACCCAATGCAATTTCCTATAAGGGCATGATCCCTCATGTACTGTATGCGCTCATCAATCTTTTGTCCTGGTAAATATATTCTTGGCCTTTCAGCTGCAATGGGCTTGCAGGTATTGGAGGTTATTTTTGGTCTCACCTCTGCGCTGTCAGTCCTTCCATGGATGTCATCTGTCTTGTTTGGTCCCTGATTCGTCCCTGTTTTCTTGTTCTTCTGCACATTCTCTGCTTTGAGCGCTTCGTCATCTACAGATCCGAAGATGATGGTCGCGTCCTTCTCTGGCTGCATGTCAGTAGTTTTAGGGGAGAGTGGCTGCACTCCCCCCGGTGGGGGTTCCATGTTTTTCGCTTCCGTGCCCTTGGCCGCACTGAAGTATGCAGACGGAGGTCAGGTCCTTGGAGGATGGATCGAACAGGCCACTCTGCGTCGTTTCAGTGATGACAAAAACCCTTGCAGTTGACCTTCAGAGCTTAGAATCACCTCTTCCTTAAGAAGAAAAAGGATATCCATAGGACTCTCCTCATTGTTGATTTTTACTGGTACTAGTAATATAAATTACTGGAATGGCCATGTTTGTTTTACTTTGTTTTCTTATGCTATCTTTTTTCAGTTTGCAAGGCATCAGCGGGTCTGCTTCAACCTAGTGGCTCGCTATTTAAGGAAGGCCGAGAGTTTGAGAACAAAATTGTGAAGTTCATGGAGAGGGATATGGATGGAGATATGGACTACTTGCAAAGGAAAGGGCTCTATTTGATTCCAGTTGCACAGGTGACCACCTTATCTAATGAAGGTCAAAACCCAGGGGGGATCGGATCATCTCGAGCTCCAGATTCTATTGATAGACGAAACACGGAAACTACCACTAGCTCTTTAGGTGTTCTTGGAATGGGATCTATTGGATTTGGCAGTGATTTACGTTCAAAGGGAAACAAAGAGATAAAGAAAGGAAAAGAATTAGTTCCAAAAATTATGGAAAAAGAATAGGGAAGGTATCCTAAGGCCAATAAAACAATTTTGCTAAATATGGAATTAATGGCTATTTTCATTTCCTTACATTTTGCTTCCCCCTTCCATCAATGGAATGTATCCGAACAGTTAGATATGAAATCACCATGGGTTGGAACATCTCCTATGGAGTTTTGGCAATGTTGATTTTGGCTGTGATTTAAACACCAGTTAGCTGGTTGTTGGCAATCTGAATTCCATGCAAATAACATACTAATGGATTCATTTCTATAAAAAGGATTTAATATTTGTATATGTAATACATTTCAGATTATATATAGTTTATTTATCTTCACATTACATATATTTATATTTATATGATTATTTCAGTTACTCAAATCATTTTTAAAATGAACTTGTAGTAGGAAGAGATTTGTAGAAATGCCCACAATTGTGTCAATAAATAATTTGTTTTTTTTTTAATTGTTATATTGTATGGAATGTATGAGTTATGGGAGTCATATTAAAAGAGAACTTGCAGTAGGTAATTGTATAGAATATTTGTACAAACAGATAGAGTTGAGTGAATAAAGAATGGGTTTTAAACTGTTAAATTTTATGATTGACAAATGTTAGATGAGGGTTTACAAATGTTAGATGAGAATAAATGTTGTTGTCATGCATAACATCAATGTTATACTTAACACATACTTATGGTTTTTAAATTTGATATGAGGTTTGGTTAACATTCAACATTTTTATAGAGATGAAATATATATATGTATATTATAATATATATTTATATTATTTTAATATTGTATTGTTAATTAATTTTTTGGGATTGTATTTTATGATATGTAATTAGCTTTATATTCTGTTTTTACAGTTAATAAGTTATCAAGATATAATTGTCCCATAGCCAGATTGCACGCATAAAAATAAGTAATTTTATCATTAATATGAGGTTTTTTTCATTCTGTTCTTTCATTGTGGAGTTTATTTGGGCTTGTACAGTGGTATCAGAGCCCTGGTTGAATTACTCATAAACTCCATGTATTTGAAGTCTATGTCGTATAGGATACGCGAAGCGTGAAGATTGTGAAGGTAAAGGAGATGCAGAGTGTGAAGACTTTGCAGCTAGAGTGCATCAAAAGATTAATCTAGTGGAACAATGCAATGGGATGCCCAAACTATTGACTCTCTCTCAGTTTCATATCTTTTAGTCATAATGAAAGATGATTGGAGAAATTGAGTGGCATAATTTTATTTATTTTTTACATATCCTTGGAATTTAGAATACAAATTTCCAATACTAAGTCAAACGGGAGGCCTCATTTTCATTTACTGCAACAAGCTAGAGTTTACTTACACTAAAATTTATGAGGGATACTATTTGCATTTACGGGAGTAAACAAAAGTTTAATCATAGTAAATTTTTTTAAGGATAGCATGAATAGAAATTTGCTTAATATTATTAGATCTATGATGTTTTCTAAGAATGTTAAGTTGATGTTTTGGGGAGAAGCAGGGCTTTGTGAAACTTATATTTGCAATTGTTTCCCTCCTTTTTCCATCAATAATAAATCTCCTTATGAAATTTGGTACAATCATATTCCTAATATTCAACATTTTAGAGTCTTTTGTTCTCTATACTATGCATTAATTCCTAAACATTAGCACAACAAGTTGGGTGTTAGGAGTCACAAATGTATATTTTTGGCATATTTAGTTACTTCCAAAGCTTATAGATTGTATGGTGAGGAGAATAATAATTTCATTCTTTCTAGAGATGTTACTCTCCTTGAATAAGATAAAAGTAATTCCACTATTAATAAGTAATTAAATCATTCAGAGAAATTTTCATCTAAGAAGTTCTATTTTGAATCTGATAATGTTGTTCCACACATTGAAGGGGTCGTTCCCATTCTAGATCAGTCTGCGGTTCTTCCATCTTTGACTCATGAGAATGTTAATGCTGAAGAAAATTTGGATAATAGTAATGTTTCTAGAGGACCGAAATTGCTCTTAAAGAGCCTATTCTTGAGCACGTTTTTCAAGATGCGCAACCATGACAACCACTTCAGAAACCTTTATGAAGATCTGAATGTCCTAGAAATGTTCCAAACATGTATGCCGATTTTGAAACAAGAATGTATTCTAAAGGTGATTCAGGTAATGTTTCTCATGACTGTGAATTAAATCATTGTACAATTAGCGAACTTAATTTTTTTGAAGAAACTACTAAATTGTGATGAACGAAGGGATGTAATGCAAAAGGAATATGATGCACTTATTAAGAATGGCACTTTGAGGTTTGTGGATCCTCTTGGAGGTGTCAAATCCATTCGTTGCAAATGGGTGTATAAGATCAAATACAAAGTAGATGGCTTTCTTGATAAATACAACAAAAAACTTGTAGCAAAAGGCTACACTCAAAAGGAAGGTGTTGACTACACAAAGATATTTGCTCCTACAACAAAATGGGGCACAATTAAAAATTTATTTTCTCTTGCAGCTCAAAATAGATGGAAGATAGACCATATGGATGTTAAAAAAACTTTTTTAAATGGCGATTTCAAGGAGAATGTTTAGATGTTTTAGCCTGAAGGTTTTTCTGTTAAAGGAATAGAGAAAAATGTATGCAAATTGGTTAAGGATTTGTATGGACTCGAACAAGCATCTTGTGCATGGTATGAAAAGTTAACTGATTACCTTCATAAGTTGAATTATAAGTTATTTAATTTGGATGATGCAACTATTTTTTTACGAAAATTGGAAAGTTAGTTGTATACTTGGTTGTGTATGTAGATGATTTGATGATCATAGGAAACAATGATGACTATATAGCATTAGTTAAAAGAGAATTATTGAAAGTTTTTGACATGCTAGACTTAGGTTTATTACATTATTATTTAGTGAAGTTGATTCGAAACCCAAATATATTTTCATTGCTCAGAAAATGTGTATTGGACAACTCTTGGATAGATTTGGGATGTAGGATTTTAATCTTGTCACTACTCCTATTGAGCAAAGTTTGAAGCTTACTTCCATTGAAGGTAGTATGTTCCAAGATCCAACCAAGCAAATGCAACTTGTTGGAAGTTTTAATTCTCTAACCACTACTCAACCTGACATAGATTTTATTATAGTGATACTTTCCAGGTTCATTCATAAGCCATGTGAAGGTCTTTGGAATGCAGAAAAGTGAGTGCTCAAGTATTGGAAAGGAACTCAAACATATGTCATCAAATATTCTGAAGTTGTAGATTTCCATCTCACTAGTTATTCAGATTTTGATTTTGATAGAGATAAGGAGAATGAAGTCTCCACTTCATGTTATTTGATGAGTCTTGGATCATCAACCATCAATTGGAGATCACGCAAGAAATTTGTTCCTATTGATTCTACCACCGAAACCAAGTAGTGTCTGCAGTATTGTCCGCAGCTGGGTGTGCAGACCCCTACAGCTGAGTGCGCAGGGAAGTCATGAGTCTGTAAGATTCACTGATTATCAATAAAGAAGTTTATTACAAAAATTCCTGTGTTTATCCATTTACGTTGTTTATAATGTGTTTTATGCCATGATGAATGATGGGTTTATGAAATAATGTTGTATTGATGAGTGAAATTACTAGATCTCTTTTGTTATGTGAATGTAATTGATGTCAAGTCTTTACATGAAAATTATCTCGTCTATGTTAAAGTTATCTAACACATAAGTAGATTTGAATAAATACAGGTTAAGAATAATCTTGGATGTGCGTAAGTAGTTGATTAGCCTACTTAGGGTCCACAAAATCTAGTCGTAGACCTTTGAGGAGGTCTAGCAGCTGATAAAGAGAGTTTCATTGATAAGCCATAAAGGTTTATCAATCTGCGTGAAGTTAGATCTAGATCACAAGAAGACATAACACTTCTCTCTTGTTGCAGAAACTTGGTTCCAGCATCCCACCATAGTGCTTCAGGTGAGACTTCAGTCCATGTTTTGTGGGTTGATGCCAAAATGGCTGGTAGTGTAGCGATTTGCTGGGTGGAACTAACTCTAAACCTGGGTCAAGAGGCACTAAGCGAAAAAATGGTTCCGTTTTTGGGATCAGGATCTGCATAAAGAAATGTGTGATGTCATATCACAAGAATCCAACCAAGAAGGAAATTGAGAGGTGTTTGGATAGAAAGATCCACGACTTCATGCTGCAAGAAAAAATAAGTCTATGACTGCTGAAAGAATATTGGTTGGACAAATATTTGTACACAAAAATACAAGAGATATTCTTCTACACCTTCTCGATCGAACTATACGAGTGGATCAATAAATTGGCAAACAACCAAGGAAGGTGAAGGCTTGACGGTCCAATAGTGTGGACCCAAGAGCTCATGCAAAGGTTGGAATATTCTGAAGATAAGATTGCACACAAAGTTGATCAGTGGCTATATTGAGTCATTGGAGGATTTGTTACATAGTTTACGATTAATACCTCAGTCAGTTACAGTGAAGTTGAGCGGTGCTTCTTCAAGTGGCTGCATGGTAAGTATTTATGATCTTTGAATACTTGGATTAAGATGTTATGTGAAAAGTGGGTTATTTCATTACCTTTATGTTTGGATCTACACGAAGTAGATGAAGTTTTTGAAATCAAGGGAGAACAAGTCTTGAATATATTCATTGATTGGACCTCCTTCAAGTGACGACAAGTGAGCATCATAGGTTTCACTATAGAGCATTGTCTAGTTGATAAGGAATGTCTTTCCATGGATACCTCATATGCCCATGCCACCTCCACATTCACTCCACCACATACAACTTCACCCACACTGCCACCATCTTCATCGTTTGTCAACATGTCAAATAAGGTGAAGTTTTCGGTTTTCAAGGGCTTAGGAATTGAGGATCCAGATCAACTTTGGTATGTTTTGAAAGTTATAAGGACAACACAACAAATTATAGATGATAATATAAATAAGGTGCAGTTGGTTATCACTTTGCAGGATCGTGCGCTGACATGTTACATTAACTATTACACTAGTAACCCACTGACATCATTTGTAGACACTCAAACCACTTTGAACAAAGAATTTGGTAAGCATAAGTCTGAATCATGATCAATAATCGAATTTAAGGAGATCGTGATGAGACCCAATGAAACACCCTCAAAATTAGATCAAATATTGAAGTGCCAGATCATGGAAGCTAACATGAATCTCACAGATAGTCAACACCGCGAATGGTTTGTAGCCTCGCTCTTTCCCCACCTAGGGATTTCTTTATCACATCAAAAGATACAAACTCAGGAAGAAGACCTAGAAATTGCGATGAGATTGAATGAAATGCCTATTCATGACGATTATTTGGGGGTTCAATAGATTCATGCGGAATTTCAGAACCTCTTCTTGGAGTTGAGAGTTTTAAGAAGGAAAAATAGGCTCAGCCAAAGGTTCACGAAGAGATTTTGTGCCTCAAGTGTAAAAGCCAGGGGCATGATAGAGATCATTGCCCTTGGCTTCGTGAACTATATTACGGGGGGGAGCCAATGGCTCTAAGGTAGCAAGCTCCAGCAAGACCAAGTACAGGGCCCGCACTATGGTGTGTTATTTTTCAAGCAACCAGAAAACATGTAATGGACAATTGCTACTTGTTGAAAAAAATTGTGCAGAAACTACAACAATTATTCAACTATTTCTATAAATCAATGGGCCACGATGAGTGCCATTTCCACAGCTATGAAATAATGATGGATATAACACCCACGTATCAAATAAAATAAGAAACTTGCCCTCTTTATCAGGTCACTGGTGGAGCACGTAGAGAATATCAGAGGCGCCGATGAGGCTGAGGAGGAGGAGGACCTAGAAGAGGCCAAATGCAAGCTATTTGCTATAATTACAAAATGCGAGGACACTACACATAGGAGTGTACAAACCACACAAACCCATCATGCCGATACTGCATTTATTTTGACCACACAATAGAAGAATACCCTATATTGATAGCTAAAATGCAGGAGAAGAAGGTGGAACCTCAGCAACCTACCTAAAATTTACAAATGATGATGGATGGGCCTCACGAAGAGGATCCCAATCTGAATATTGTTCTGCGAAGTGAAATGATGAATCTTGATGATAAAGGAAAATGACCTGAGGAAATTGAGTGCATCCATAAGGCTCCACAAAAGGAGGTTGGATTTGATCTGGAGCGCGTGAAGGAAACATTCATCGAAGTGAAGAAAAGCTTCGCTAAATCCTGTACCTCAGGAAGTCAAGATAACATGTCTATATTGACCGTTGAACACTTTGTTCTTACCACCTTTTCATAGACTTCTATGAAGCTATTGCGCAACAACAAGGCTATACAATGACTATAAGAGTTGATCAAAAAATGTTTTGGTAAGGATAATTCTTCTAGCGGACCCCCTATAGTCAGAAATATTGGTAAGCATAAGGCATGAAGAGGGTGCAAGATGAGGCTTACCATGCAAATAGGAGACTATGAGATGGACCAGGTTATTTTGGATTTAAGGTCTGACGTGAATGTATTGCCTAAGAAAACATGAGAGAGGATGGGGAGATCTGTGCTGCAGTGGTCTCTGATTCAACTAACGACAGAGAACCAACGAAGATTATCCCTATGGGATGATTGCAGGGGGTTACCATAGATATAGAAGGTACAAGTGCATTGGTTGATTTTGAAGTAATAGAGATTGCTGATGATAGCAATCCATACCTTGCACTCCCTTGAATTGATTAGGCTATCGACATAAATGTTGTCATCAATTTGAAGAAGCGGACAATGTTGTTTGAAAGGAAATCACTCCACATTGTAGTCCCATTGGACCCTGTGGAAGGACCATGCTATACTGGACCAGCCCACGACTATGAGGAATGCGACAATGATTTGGACCAGATATATAAGATAATAGTGTGAGACCAAGACTAGTTTAATCTCATAGTTGATGGAAAAATTACATGGGACCACAAAAGCTCCTATACTTCGGATTTAGATGAAGAGTTGGGACATTGACAAAATAGGTTGCATGGAGTATCCAGATTGCATTGCAACATGATGACCAATTTGTTGCATTGTGTGTCATCATATGTAAGAAATTTTCCTTATTATAATAGTTTATCGAATGTGGATAAATTTTTGGATCCAAAGGATTACTATTTTCAGGCATTGCACTGGGCACTATGCGTTATGCATCCTTGGTGGTGGGGTACACATAAAGATATCTCTGATGAGTGGTGCAATTACAAAAGAATGATGAGAATGTAGTTTTGTTAGCCTAAAATATGGGTAACTGAGAAATATGATGGGAGAAATTATCTGCACAGTCATTTAGAAAAATGGACTAAGGTATATGGAACTAAGATGCATCAAGAATTGGTGCATTTATTCTGTGACGCTATGGATGTAATCCCGACGAATTGGTATTTGGAGACAGAGGTCCACCATGACACCACGGAGTGGGATGTCTTCAAAGAAGGGTTTGTGAGAACATTTAGCTTTGAAGACGGGTTTGAAAGCATTAATGAGGAGATGGAGGAGGTTAAGGCAACAACGCTCAGAATACCACAAGATCATTTGGAATTGATTCAACTAGATTGTAGCACATAGTTGTGACATGTTTTGGAGTGTTATAATGTGACTCATGAAGGAGAGGATAAGGATCCAAGGAATATTAACATTCCAGAAATTCAGACATCACCATGCCATTGAAACTAGGCAAGTAAACATTGGCATAGAGATGGAGCTTAAGTTTGCAAATATTGGGGATTACTGGGAGGATTCTACAGTAGAAAAATTCATTGAGTTTCTTTGCAAATATCAGGATTTGTTCCCTACAAAATTTTCGTACTTGAAAGGCATCATAGGTGATTTTGAAGTGATGAAAATATTTCTAGAACTCAACACGAAGACTGTTAGGTAGAGGTCATATTGTCTTAATGCCAAATATGAGGAGAATGTTTGCTTGGAGTTGGAAAAGATGCTTGAAGAAGGTATTATTGAACCTGTGGAGGAGTCTGATTGGGTGAGTCCAATGGTAGTTCAGGAAAAGAAGCACAAGGATGAAATAAGGATTTGTGTAGATCTCAGAAATCTTAGTGATGCCTCTGTCCATGATCCCTTTGCAGCATCGTTTTCTTAAGAAGTACTGGAAAATGTGGGAGGGTAGGAAGCATATTATTTCACTAACAGGTGCTCTAGGTACCATCAAATTAAGATTGCACCAGATGATAGGGGTTAGACAACCTTTACGATGAAATGGGGTTGTTTCTAGTATACAATAATTCGGTTTGGACTCAAGAACGTGTCGGCAATATTCACTTTCGTAGTCATCGTGGCGTTCAAAGAGTTCATTAAAATATTCCTAATGGTCAATTTTGATGACTGGATAGTGTTTGGGCTCATCAAGCACCACGTAGATAGTCTACGCTTAATGTTGGATATGTGTTGAAGGTATCAGATTGCGCTAAACCTAAAGATGTGCTTATTTTGTGTCCCCTTTGGGATTTTTATAGGTGATGTGGTATGCAGGAAAGGACTCATGGTGGACCCTTCCAAGATCATGGTAATAATCAATTTGAAGGCCACAGGGAGTGTTAAACAACTATCTGCAATGCTGGACCATATCGGATACTATCGGAAGTTCATCAAGGGTTATGCTCAGATTGTCATGCCTATCTAAAAGATGCTAAAGAAGGATGTTACATTTTGTTGGAATGAAGAATGCCATCGCAGTCTAGATGTTTTCAAGGAGAAAATGTTTGCTACACTGATCTTGGTCATCTCGGACTGGAAGAAGGAATTCCATGTGCATGTGGATACCTCATGTATTGTGCTAGGAGCAGTGTTAACACAGGTTAGCAACAGAGAACTAGATCACCCTATAACATTCACAAGCAGAAAATTGTCGAAGCTCAAAAATATTTATTTGACGAGAAAGCACGAATGGCAGGCTATGGTGAATCCACTCCAAAAAATCAGAGATTACCTGCTAGGTAGACATTTCATGATGTACATAAACCGTTCTGCATTAAAGTATCTAGTCAATAAGCATGTTCTCGGAGGGAAAATATGCAAGTGGATGATACTATTTCAAGAATATGATTTTTGAAGTAATTGTTAAGCAAGGAAGATTGAATGTGGGACCTAACCATCTATCACACATTAACATAGGAGAAGAGCCTACTAATTTGGAGGAAGGGTTGTTCGACGCGCAGATCTTCATGGTGCAAGTAGTGGATAACCACTTTGTGGATATTATCCATTTCTTCAATACACGGATAACTCCAAAAGGGTAGACAAGTAAAAAGGAAAAAGAGTTGGTAGTGCATGTGACAAATTTCTCCGTAATTGCAGGCCATTTCTATAATATGGGATCATATGAGATACTTTAATGATATGTTCTTGATTTTCAATGAAATTCTAGCCCTTTTGAAGCTCATGGAGGAGCTTTTGGACGATATTATGCAGGAAAAGCAACAATACAAAAGGTTTTGCGTGGTGGGTTGTGGTGGCCAACACTGCATAAATATTCTAAAGCATATTGTAGGGCATTTGATGCATGTTAGAGGGAAGGCATGCCATCATGAATGGATGAGCAACCTCTGAATCTGCAGATGTCATTGCATCCATTTGATAAATGGGCAATTGATTTTGTAGGACCAATTCAACCCCCAAGTAAGAAAATTATTGCATGTTATATCATCACCACGAAAGAGTATTTGATGAAATGGGTGGAGTCAAAACCTGTGAAATAATGCACAGTGGAAAAACAACAACAAGTTTGTTTGAATATGTGTCAACCAGGTTTGGTTTCCCAAAGGTATTGATGGGTGATCGTGGTACGCATTTTCTCAATGAGATGATCAACGCATTGACATAAGAGTTTTAGGTTTACCATCAGAAGAGAATGCCATATCATCCTCAGGCTAATGTAATGATTGAGGATTTTAATAAGATACTAGAGAATGCACTGATGAAGGTTTGCAATGTAGAGTGGAATGGTTAGGGCATGCACGTACCAGCAATATTATGGGCATACATGAGTACTTGCAAAAATCTCCTAGGTCATACACATTTTAGGTTGGTCTATGGCATGGAAGTTATAATGCCTATGGAGTATATCGTGCCTAGTCTACACATAACAACTTTCATAGAAATGGATAACCGTGGAGCCTTACAAGAACATCTCATGCAACTAATGGAGCTCGAAGAAGATAGGTTTTTGGTTGGATTTTGTCAGCAGGTTCAAAAGGAACGCGAAAAATCTTCGCATGATCAGCACATCAAACTCTACACCTTCAAGGTAAATGACTTATTTTTATTATATGATAGAAAGTTCAATATGTTTTTGGGAATCTTTTATATGCACTGGTTGGGGTCATATATCGTCAAAGAAATTAAATATGGTGGTGCAATCAACTTGCAAAGTTGAATGGAGATCCATTTTTGTGAAGGGTAAATCAAAGTCGGTTGAAGCCATACACAAGGGATCCAGCCCAATGACTACATTATAGCAAGACAATCTTAGCTCTCCATATAGCTGCGAGGAAGTGCAGGACTATAAACTACATTTCCGGGTTGGTAAAACTACGTGACAAAGGGGTTGCGCGAAAACAGTATTGTCACAGTATTAGGAAGCGTGCAAAGGGAGTTATTCTATGAGGGGAGATACAACACAAAACAACTAGAAAGTGACCGATACAGCCATTGTTCATGATTTGAATACTAGGAGACAGTCAAGAGGAGCAGGGGGGACTCATTAAAGTCATTTATGGCTGAAATATTTTAAGATCAGCCACCAAATCATCATTTATGGATGGATTTTTAGGTGAATAGTCTAATTTGAATTTGAATTTGCCTATAAATTATGCATGGACGTCCAACAAAGAACACTTGGAATCCTTAGAATTTTTTAGTTTTGTTGTGCATTGTTTATGAATCCTTAGGTTTTCATAGATTTAGTCGCAAGCTTTGTGTTTGACAGGTTATGTAAGGATACCCAATAGTTTATTCTCAGCATGATGTCCAAACCAAGTGAAACTGCAAGCAATGGAGGAACTGTCTACTTTGAGGGAGCTACTCCAGAGGTTGTGAGCATGGAGGCTCTCGATGATATGCCTATGGTGTCAAGCTCACCTTGGCCAAAGACTACACCAGTGATAGAAGCCCCCAAACCCAAGAAAGACAAGCAGAAGGGGCCAATGCTGATGGATGAGTCACCGAGGAAGCATTATACTACCCAGGCCCAGAAGAATGAAAAACTACCTGCAAAGGATAAGGGGAAGGTGGTAGATCTGGAGGCTGAAGAGGACGAAGAGGATATAGATGCTGAGGGAATGGAACCTATCTCCAAGTTGTGAAATTATATCCCTGCGCGTAAGGAAAAAGTGAAGATAACCAATGACCCATATGCAGGGAAATTCCTCCTAAATATGCTCCGGCTACTAGAAGGCATCGCCTTTAAAGGTCCACTCTTAGTGCAGATTCCCGATTTAAAGCTAGAAGACTAGGATTTCGCAAAACACGAGAGGCACCCCATCTTGCGAAAAATAATTATTTGAAGATTGTATATTACAAGGAATCTGGTGTCACTGCGTCGGAGGTAGTGGAATGGATTCGTAGAGTGAATCAGTAAGGGTTGTTGAACCTATTGTAGGTCCCTCACTACAACCACTCCAACATCAACGTCATTTGTACCAAGTGGTTGCTAACCCTGGTGCATGATGGATGTTTTTGGCTTAGCACACTAATCTCGATTACAAATATGCTAGTCCATTGGATCACGCTATTGCCTCACTCAAGCTTGAATCCAGACTAGGTGTTTAGTGGAATGATGAGTCAGCACAACCTAGTAGAGAAGATGAAGGAAAAGTTCAAGCTGGTTAAAAGGCCATGTAGGTGCTCCATCACCTATATCACCAACGCCACCGTTAAACTTTCTAGACAGATCTTAGCTAGAAAGGTGATGAGAGAATTCCATATGGACGAGGTTCCGATGCCCATAATTTAATTGGCTACACAGTGCACAGAGGGCATGTATCTCAATTGGTCGCACTACCTCTATATTTACTTGCTCACAAATTGTTGTGAGACTCAGGACGAGAGAAAAATCGTTCACTACATGTGGTTGTTGCTCTCCATCGTGCTAGTGGCATGGGACTTGGCGGAGGATAGCTAGTTTCCTCGCCTTGAGAAAAGATTGTCCAAGGCTGCCTAGTTTAACTCCCTTTGGACCACAAACAATGTCACGTGGGTCATGGAGACCAATGGTTTTTGGGTGTTGATAGAGGTGATCTTGTGCATGGCCATCAACTAGAAGTCGCAGTTGTCCCCAATGGTGTTTGAGTAGCTAACAAAGTACACAGATTTTAAGGAAGACTTCCACCACATATATATTAGGTCATGGAAGGATCTGTAGTAGAAATGGTTTGACTTGACTTACCCTCCTGCAGATGATGCCATCTTGGAAACTATCAAGCACTGACCCACATATTAGCACGAGAAAATCCATAGAGAATAAAAACAAGGAAGCAATGGAGTAGGTGGTCCAACAGTTGGTTGAGAAGTGAAGGAAAGAGGCTGAGGAGAAGCTCCAGCCAGATAAGTAGCATGGTGCAAAGCAACAAGCCGAACAGGAAACGTGCGACTCCAATTGGAGTGGTAAGTCCTCTTTGCCCTATACAGAGGAAGAGGAGTAGTCAGAGAAACCTTGTGGCAGTGAGAAAGGACAAAGCACTCCCTTCGGGGTAAAAGATACATGGATCAATAGAAAGAGGGGCCCCGGAAGAAGTCAAAAATGACAAATCCATTGCTGAATCTAGTCACACTAACAGAAGGTGATCTCAATGAGATAGGAGATAAGTTTGTGATACCACAGTGGAACTATTGCAACAATTCGAAGTACAAAAACAACAAGCGCTAAGTACTATCCAAAAGGATATGTGCGAGTTCGAGATCCTGACCTGGATCTTCAGGCAGTCACGCTACTGAAATGATCATTGAGCATGGAGGGAACCAATGATAAGGTCATTATGACTTCTCTAAATAACATCGACCTGGACCTCACCATGCTTCTCAATGAGTATCTTCACAAGTTGCAGACACGTGTGACATCAGTGTTAATAACATCGGAGCAGCGTGCCCTCAGCCTCATAAGTGAATATTGAGTGAGCAATGAGAAGATGTTCACTAATAAGACAAAGGCGTTGAAAGAAAAAGAAACCATCAAGGTGCAGAGCACTAGGTTAGCGGCCGCGGTGGTAGAAGCATGCAGGATAGTGTTGGAGCTTCACATACCTAAGGAATCACCATTGGATGCCAACGCATAGGTGAACAGGGTTCAACTCAAGATGAATATGAAAATCACTCAATTAGAGCTGAAGTCACAACCTTCAACCCTGTGAGGGGTTAGGGAATAGCGACAAGTTGTTTTTAAGGATGGAGTCGCTATGGTGGATGCCATAGTTGAGGAATGCACCACACTGTTTGAGTAGGCTATGGAAGTAGTGATGACCCTATAGGAAGATCCCACCCTACAGGTATTAAATGCATAGCTATGCGAGCTCCCATAGTAATACTACAAAGTAAGGGTGACAACACGCATTGTTTCTAAAACACAAGCCCTCGCCAAGCTATAGGAGGCTAAGCAACTACTTACACAGGTGGAAGCAACGCAAAAGAAAGAGGTAGTCCTTAAGACTAGGTTGGGGCCTTGGTTGGATGAAGCCTATGTAGTTTCAGGCAACACACAGGAAAATTTGGCAAACTTGCAGAGTACATAGCAACAGATCAAGTGAGAAAGTAGTTGGTAGAACAAGTCAAGTTGGTAGCCACGCAGAGCGTGACTCAAGTAGTGGTTGCACAAGTAGAATTGGGGGATCTTTGTAGTAATATATTTGTGCCAGTTGAGTGACTCGAGGGCTAGTCACGATCTTTATGTTGGGGGCCTATTGGGATGTGGTCCCCCAGGTCAATTTTGGGGCAAAAGATGAAGTTTTAGGTAGAAAGATGGAAATTCTCTGCAAATCTTGGTGGCGGAGTGTGTAGTTAAGTAAAGAGTCAAAAGTGGTTTCTACCCTCTTTTATGTAGGTTAAGTCATCTTTTTGAAGATCTACCCATGGTTCACGAACCATGGGATTGTATAAATATGTGTGTCCTAGAGAGTCTAAGGCATAATAATGATAGGAGAAGAATAGAAGTTGTTTAAAGGTACAATAGAAGGACTCTAAGCTAGTGTATAAGCTAGAAGAAAGGCTCTACAACCGTGTGCTTAAAGGACTAGAGTAGTGTCCCAAGCTGAGTGCATGGAACCCTACAATAGAGTGCGCAGGGAAGTCTTGCGTCTGTAAGCTTAACTAATTATCAATAAATAATATTATTACATCAATTCTTGTGCTCATCCATTTACTTTTGTTATAATGTACTTTATGCTATGATGAATGATGTGTTTATGAAATAATGTTGTATTGATACGCGACTTTACTGGATTTATATTGTTATGTAAACGTAATTGATGTTAAGTCTTTAAGTGAAGATTATATCGTGTATGTTAAAGGTATCTAACACTTAAGCATATTAGAATAAATATTGGGTTAAGAATAATATTGGATGCACGTAAGTAGCTGATTAGCTTGTTCAGGGTCCACAAAACCCAATCATAGATCTTTGCGAAGATCTAGAAGCTGATGAAAGGGAGTTCCATCGATAAGCCATAAATACTTATCGATTTGCATGAAGGCAGATCTAGATCACGAAAAGACATTGCACTGCTCTCTAGGTGTGGAAACATGGTTCTAGAATCCCCCTATATTGCTTCAAGTGAGACTTCATTCTGCACTCTGTGGATTGATGCCAAAAGGGCCAGTAGTGTAGGGATTTGTTTGCAACAACTAACTATGAGCCTGGGTGACGACCCACTAAGCCAAAATTAATTATATTTATATTTATTCTTTTTATCCATCCATATATTTAATATTTTTTTTCCAAAACATTATTTATAAGTATGATGTTCATTATTTTCTTTATATTAACTTGTGTCTTTTATATTGTTGAAATCCAAACTGTTAAGAGGAATTGAATTTTTGAAAGTGTAGAATTATTTGAAAGTACAAAATTTTGGGAATAGTGTATACTTTCACACATTTGATCTTTCTAGATGCTTGATAAGCCTAAAATTAAAATGGATGTGAAGTAGTTTTAATAATGGACACACACAAAATTATACATAATCAGTATTATGTATATGTATATGTCTAACATTAATTTAATCCTTAGATATTTACTCACCTTCCCTAGTGACACAATTTTGTAGATGATATATATATATATATATATATATAATATATATATATATATATATATATATATATATATTTGTAAGTGTGTTTGAGATGAATCTAAACATTTTAAATTTAATCATTTCCCTTAGTTTGTTGAGAACATAGTTTGTATTACTAAGGATTATACTTTAAGAGTGACAATAAAAATAAACTAATATTGTTTAATGGTGTAAAAATTGAAATGAAATTAATGTGTTGATTTCAATGCACATGCCAATTTATAGCACAATGGTTTCAACTTCCATGTCAATTTCAATTTCTACTTCTATTCATGTTCGCTTTTATTTAATTTCAATTTCAATGGCAATGCCCATTTCTATTCTATTTCAACTCGGAAAACTTTACCCTATATGCCACAACTTCAACTTGGCATGGTGAGGGTCAACAATCTCACCCTAGATAGTCTTTATGATCATATCTATCCATTAGAAAGGACAGAGTAGAATATAAAATAGATTTAGATCCAATCTTGATAACAAATTTTTGGAATAGAAGTAGGAAAAAAATTATTATGGTTTGAGATTGAACTACAAAAAATGATGTAATGTCCCCAAACCTGTGTTAGGAAATGCTATGACAAGCAAACCTCTCATAATGCCACGATTTAACAATAGAAAGGAGACATGCAACAATATTCACATATAGAAACCATTACACACCATAAAAGATAATTTCACATTGGAGTAATATTAGCAATAAATTAATTATTAATTATAGAAATGCATATACTCAAGAAACATAGGTTTCCAACACACATTCATTAATTGAATATAAAACCACACCATCAACACAAAAAAAATATCTAGAATGAAATAAGCATCTAGATGAGGGCTCTCCACATTCCACACAACCATAGACCTCGTGGTTCACTGGTCTCAACCATGAGTCACCGTATCTTGTGGCTACAAATCCATAGTCAATTGTGTAGAAACCAAATAAGAGACACATACTATTGGACAAGGAGCTTATCCAACAAACATTGTGGTTACTATGAGCTCTCACTGTGCCAAACCTACAATAGTGGCACACCCCTTCTCTATTTCTTTCTAGTTCCTTTGTGGTGCCCACGTTTAAGGCTACCTTATATCTAGTTGGTGATGGTCTAGGCCCAGCCTTGCAAGAGCTCTTTCTGCTGTCTTAGCACCTTTTCAACCATAAACCAAAATATCTTTTAGCTAACCTAGAATCCAAAGCACAAGGCTCACTAACCATTTGCACCGTAGCTAATTAAACCAAAATGGGATATTATAATATGTGAAATCCATAATGCCTCCCTCCATATCTCTCATTAAAATATATACCTTTATTGATGGCCTTCCTCTCTCATGTGGCACTCCTAGAATCCTTGTGGACCCCACATCCCCTTTTCCCCAACATCGAACACAACATCCATTACATATCATCATGGAATTCCACTACCCGCCATGCTCCTTTTTCATGGAGTGGACTTATTTTGTTAATATAAAAATATGTTAAATATTTGCAATGCTTACAATCTTGTCCCTCTTGCAACTTTGCATAAACAACATATATGTCCCTAATAAGATAGCTCCAAAATCCAAGTACACATATACAAATGCAGGTAGGCTTGCAAAAATGACTCCAACTCACTCTCCTTATCATTATATACATGTGGATCACTAACCTAAAATCTATATTGGTTGTACATGTAAATATCCTTCTAGTTCCACCTAAATCATATGCCAATCAATCACCTAATCAATACTAGGAATCTATGTTTTGGGAAAGTACACATGGAGGTCATCATGAGCATGCATCGATGTAGGTAATGCAAGTCTATATGTAGAACAATTGATCCTATTTTTAATCTCGAATGGACCATAATAATGTCCCACCAATTTGGCACAACTAGCCAATTTTACTAAGCTCTTTTGCGCCCTAGCTTTTAGAAATACATGATCCCTAATTTTAAATTCCCTGTGCATCATATTTTTATCTGCATAACTTTTCTTATTGTCCTAGGTATTTTCAGAACTTTCTTGATTTTCACAAACTTATCTTCCATTTCTCTGAGTAATTCTGCACTAACCATGATTCTTTCTACCCGATTTCTCCAACTCATCAGATTATGAAACCTCCTCCAATATAACACTTCAAAGCAACTCATTTTTAATGAAGGTTTATATCCATTATTTACACAAAGTCTACCTATCATAATTAGTCCTCCCATTTGGATGATTTATCCATTACATACATTTGTAACATACCATCAACCATCTCATTAACGTGCTCAATCTCCCCATCAGACTATGGGTGGTACATTGTACTAAAATTCAAATTAGTAGCTAACTCTTTAAATAATCACATCCAAAAATTATATGTGAACTTCATAGATCTATATAAAATAATTTTTACAGGCACACCATGTAGACTAACAATTTCTCCCATAAAAACATCAAAGATGTTAGCTACATTATACATTGATTTCCCCGTTATGAAATGAGAAACTTTGGTAATATAATAGACCACCTCCACTCAAGAATGGGTATGGGATACAACAAGACTGTTGGGTGTCTGTGCTGAGCCTTAACTATTTGAGATTCTAAACACCCTACTATGTAATTTTATATATCCTTCTGTAATCGTGAAAAAAAATATTTCTTCTTGGCCGCTATAATAGTTTTCTAATAACCCAACTGTCGTGCATCAGGCACCCTATGTATATCCTTTCCAATCAACTCTTTCACATCTTATACATATGGTACATATATATGGATTCTAGAGAGAATAATTTTGTCTTCTTCAATATGATAATTTAAATAAGTTTTCTACTTCTCCTCTTGCTATAAACTATTCTTGATGGCCAAATCTGGATAATCCAAATTAATAACTTTTCTAACTATAGATATTATATTTGCCTTATATATACTTACTGTTGGAGCATGCCTCAAATGTACTCTTCAGCTAAGAACATCTGACATAATGTTTACTTAATCTTGAAATCATATTCAACTAACAATTCTAGCCACATAATCTTCCAAGCATTTATATTGAGCTCAAACAAATGTCGAAAATCATAGTGATCGGTATAAAATGAAAATCTATGGGCCATGAGATAATATCTCCATGTCTAAAGAGCATGAATGATAACCTCCAATTCCAAGTCATGTGAAACATAATTTATTTCATGTTACTTCAACTTTCTTATACTCATAACACACCATGTGTCTATTTTTCATAAGAAATCCTCTCATACCTTATTTACATGCATCGTTGGATACAAGGAAATCCTTGTTTTGGTACTAAATCTTCAATACTAGAGAATTTCTTAACAAATCCTTCAAGTGATGAAAGGCTTTTTCACACTCAGAAATCCATTCAAATTTTGCACCCTTCCTATGAAATGAAGTAATGGGATGATAAATCATGAAAAATCCCCAAATGAACCTCGTATAATAACCAATTAGACCTATAAAGTACCTAACTTCTATAACATTATTTGACGTTGGACATTCCTTGATAAAAAGAGCATTTGTTGGTTTTAGTATATAGCTACTTAGCCCTAGGCACTTGTAAAAATAACATCATATGTTTGTCGTGCTCTTCCTTATACTTAAAACATATCAAAATATCATCTTGGAAGACAATGAGAAATGTATCAAAATATTCCTTGAAGATATTGTTATTTAAGAACATAAAAACACTTAGAGAACTGGTTAATCTAAGAGGAATCATGATGACCTCATAATTTCCATAATGATTTTGGAAAGTTGTCTTACTAATATATTATTTCTTTAATCTGTAGTTGACAATATCTCCACCTTATCGACCTTGTAAAGTACCTTACCTCCCGAAATTTGATCGAACAAATCATCTATCCTTGACAATGTACACTTATTCTTAATAGTCCTTTTGTTCAACTACTAAAAATCCACAAATATTCACAATGTTTCACACTTTTTCTTCAAAAACAATAATACAAAAATAATCACAATGTTTCATGTGTCATGGTGATACACTTGGTCATATGTACCACTTCTTCAATAACTCCTCTAACCGCATTTCCAATTCATTTAGCTAGAAAGTATTCTTCATGTAAGGTGTGTTAAGAACTGGAGTAGCTCTATGTACTAGATATATGGTGAAATATTTATCTCCCCTTGGAGGTAATCATGGAATCTCCACAAATATGTAAGCATAATATTGTAGCATAGGATAATCCTCAAAGTTAACTGGATGATATATATTTTGTTTCTCCAGATGAGCTGCTAATATTTTTCATCCATGCTATAATCCTTCTTTAACTACAAAACTAATATCTCTCTAATAAATATTGATCTAGGAACTCCTTAGACCTTCCTCTGTTGATCCTCCTCATTAATATAGGTAAAATACATGCTATAGTATTATAGAAACACATGGTGCTTCTCTAGCCAATCTATGTTGGTCAAATAATCATAAGATCCGAACGATATTATATTCAATTCAATATTAGTATTTAGTTTATTGAACTCAATTAGAAATTGTTTCTCTAGTTCTGTAATTCTTAATTTTACTCCTATATCTAATTGAACCAACCATGCCTTTATGTGCTTTTTCTTCTCCAAATTAAATTTATCTACCAATTTCAAGACAATAGAAGTATGATTAGGTCTAGAGTCAATTAAAATAGCAATAGGTTGATTATGTAACTTACCTTCAATTTCACACATGCGTTCATGGTGATCATCTTGGTTTTATCCAACACAACTTAGGTCTTGGGCGTTCCTCTTCCCACATTCTCCATTTCATCATATATCTCCATGTTGTGTATAATCTCCTCACTCCTGCACTTATGAGGGTAGTCCTTATATCCATGATATCCCCAAAAGCCCCAACATATGATATGTTGAAACTCGGTTTTCTGGTTGGAAAGGTGACAACCCTTGCATTTAGTAAAAATCGAAGCTAGTTGTTTCTTCAAGTACTGTGTTCCATTCTTTAAAGGTGATGGTTTAAACCACTTCTTTCTTTGTTCCATGAATTCCTTCTTCTTACTATCCCATGCCTTCTACTCATATAATTATTTTTCCTTCTTGATTTTTGCATCTAGAGTCTTATGGTCATAAAATTTCAGCATGTTTGAATAGAATGAGGGTATTCCACTAACATGCCTCTAAAGTTTGGTTTCTTCAACCTTGATAAAGCTCATATATCTCAACAACTCTTTGAAATTTCATTCATATTATTCCACAATCGTGTTACCTAATTTATGTTAAAAAAAAACATGTATCCTTGTCTCATAGTAGCTCTTAGATAAGTATTTATTTTTAAAGTATTCTTTAAATTTCCTCCATGTCAAATTCCTCTTATCGAAATACTTTACTTCTCTCAGTTTTTCGCACCATAGATTAGCCTTACATTTCAGGTGGTAAATAAAAATCTAAACTTCAACCTCTTAATCACTTTTATGTTCTCCATTAAATGTGGGTGGATTAATATTCCATATTTGTTCGTGCAAACTACTCCATGAAATTTCCATTTTATAGTCATCCTCATTGGTGACACACTATGGGTGCTATCTAACTATGAATTAGTGTAATCCTGCTTATGTCGCCTCCTTTCACCACACAATTGTTGCAAGTCAGCCCTTCTGATACCCCTTTATCTAGTCACGCCCCCAATATTTTTTTTCATTTATTGGAGGGTGCGGCACCACCTTACGCCAGGTTTGGGCGTATGTGGACTACGCCTTCACCTTTCCACACTTAATTATACTCCCTGAATTAGTGTAAATATAAACTTAAACGCATAAACATATAACCGAACATATAATTCCCAATTATATTTCACATTCAATTATGACAGCAACATTCTTAATTGATATAATTATTACGTAATGCAAACCGAACATTAATACATAACTGTATGGGAGGGGGAACTCCCGAATGATTGCGCCCTCGACTATCTTATTAAGAATCTGTTTTCCAATAATACAACAGGCTGGGCAAATCTGCGGCCACACTTAAATACAACCAGACAGAGTGTCTTTTACCCACTGTATGCACTTTGCCCAGAACGGCCTTCGCACTCTCCGGCATCCTGCATAACCTGTGAATTTAACGATCTCCCTTGATCGTATTTAACCGACCTGTATAATCTCCTTTAATCCGACTACCTTCGCAAGGTAGTCTTTAATCGCACGTCGACCTGCGTCCAACTGTCAAACCTGTCCGCTGTCTACGTATCCTCTGCGTTTTTATCGAGTGCTGATAACTCCACGAGCTATGCTCAACACCCTGCTATGCTTCCACGGACAGCTTATACATTCGGCTGTTGTATTTACCGACCTGTCTCTCTTGTCAACCGAGTTACTACGAGTTCAAGTTATATTGTCAAGACCGACATATAACTCCCCACAGTCCGCGACCGTATATAAGAACCCTTCCTTGGCTGTAATATTTCAGCTTGTACAACACTATGTACATTCCATTCTTTTGAACGAGTTACCTTCGCAAGGCAACCTTAACTATATATGGCTGTGCGCATTCAACTCTGCCCAGAACTTCCGGTTATGGTAATACCCAACCACTACGTTCGGTGAACCCCCGAGAATGCCTTTGCACATTTTACCTGATTTGCGCACCGTCCTGCGTCCAACTGCCAATCCAATCTGACAGTCCGCTAGCTACGTATAACCTCTGCGTACTTATCGAGAGCCGGCAACTCTGCAGTCATCTGACGCTCTGATATATCCCCACGACCAGTTATACACTTGGGTGCTATATTTACCGAGCCGATTTTCCCGTTTTCCCGAGCTTTGGCTTGTCGAATTGTTTTACCTTGCCAACCACCGAGCTGTTTGCCACAAGCTTGTATATTTTGGACTGTAACTAACTCGACCTCCAAACTACTGCGCCCTGCCACCTGTTTGCTTAAATATTCGGTCGAACCAACTGTTCGCTAGATATTATCCACCAACCGATTGTTATGCCACCGTGCCTGCGCACTTGCCGAACCAGGTCTGCCCGCTGACTGTCTATACTTGCGCTCGAATTCTGAACTCGCCAGCACTTTGTCCTTTTGACTACGCCTCCTCGAATCCTATCTCTTTACCGAGTCTGCCGCTCAAGTCAAAATATGCGAAGGTCTTCTTTGGGTTCCATGCGCATAGACTGCGCACATCCTTCGCATCTTCTTGTCTTGTCGGTGAGAAACTCCCGTGAGATTCGATGATGAGAATGCCCTTCACGCTCACCATATATATATACGATTCTTTCATCGTTTCGAAGGTCCACTTACTACTCAAGCCGACCTCCCTTAATTCCACCGCCATATAAATAGCCATGTCGGCTTTCTTTATTTTATTTTCTATTAACATATGGCCGCTGACCCTAGTTTTTAAATAAAAAATTTGATATGAGGTTTCAGCTTCCGGTGGAGGTGGCGGGGGTCATGGCCTGCCACCTGTGCAATATATATTTTTTTCTTATTAAATAATAGAAAATTTTCGAATTTGTCTAATATAGGAGATATTAGATAAATTAACAATCTAACAAATTCATCTACTTTCAGCAACTAGGTTTCATGCCTCGGAGTCGGTAAAATTGTAGGACACTTAATCCTGGTGCACAGCCCAACTTTGACTCACTTGTTCTACTTCATAAAAGCTTGGATTGACGTACTGTTGACACCGTTCTGATCAGGACGACACGATCTACACTTTTTTCTTTGTTTGAATGAATTTTGATCACTTTGATTTTAGAGATCCCATAAGCCCTCTTTGTCTTGTGTGTGTCCCTAGAGCCACCTCGATCGCTTGTTGGCATGTAAATCCAAAAAATGACTGAGTGTGCCTCCCCTTGTTCATTCAATTCGTGTACTACAAATGGAAACTTGCCTGCTTGATAAAATAGAAACAAATACGCAAGAATAGAGGCATATTTTAACATTCCTTTAGTTTGAATCTTAAGGAATTGTTCATGAATTCTGTCATGAAGGAACTAGCTACAATTGAAAATTACAGAGGAATTTTCTTCATTTGAGAAAATGGATAGAAAACCTAAAATAGGTTCATCTACCCATTCATCCGAATAATACCCCAGTAAACATGAGAGTAAGGAAATGATTTGATTAGCTTTGTATGGAAAAGTGGAGGAGAGATATGGTGGATTATTTTTTGGGAGGTGGACATCTTCAGATAGGAATATTTCGAAAATCTTGGATCTATGTGAAAAGTTCAAATTCCAATATAACTCATTTAGGGATTCCATTGAGAAAGGAATAGTGGAATCATTTTGAGGGATCTGCAACATTTGGTTAATTCACTGATGGGTGATTTTCAATAGAATCTCACCATTGCGGGCCGCATTAGCTCTCTAGTTTAGCAAGTAACAAGCTTGGCATTTGAAGACAAATTCGGGGAAGTGATGGGTTTGGGGAAACATGTAGATAGGTACATTGGATTCCCAAAGGATAATTTCATTGCTTTGGTTGAGGAAGATGTCTTTGAGCTAGTTGTGTAATTCCAATAAATCAAGTTCACATTTCGGCTCTTAGATTTTATAGTCTTTTTCAACGAGAGGGAAGTTATCATGTTCAACTGATGGGGAATCATAGGATGTTTTTGCTCTTGGGATCCATGTTGGGAATTTTGAAGCAATTTGGAAAAGGCTGAAGAGTTGTGCAATTTACCTGAGAAAAATTTGACAATGGAGGTTTGTGATGATGGTGAAGCTGCTACTACTACACCCTAGTTACTTGCTCAATGTTGAGACAATTTAACTCTATTAATTGAGATTGAGAAAATAGAACTGAACATCATAGGATCAAATTCAACAAAGGGTGTGATAGCAATGGATAACAACCTTTTTATGGTTAAGTAAGCATTTGTTACATGCACAGAACCATTAGGAGGTTTAATGGTAGCTTAGAGGAAGGTTAAATGCATAACATGTAAGGAAAACTATTAGACAAGTGTCGTGGAAGGATTAGTGGTGTAGGTGTAGGGAACCATTGGTTGGAAGGAGAGGGTTAGGTAGTTTTCATAGGGGTGGAGGGTGGTATATGGTATTGAGAGGTGGGTTGCGAAAGAATGTGAGGGTGACAAATAAGGTGGGGTTGAGATGAGTGAAATTACCTTTTCGGACCCCCCCCCC
>APFE031442991.1:0-11866 GCA_000404065.3 Pinus taeda
TCTGCATGAAGAAGATCCAGCACTTTCGAGAGAAATCATCAACAAAGATCACATAGTACATGTGCTTTGCTATCGAAGCTACTGAGAAAGGTCCACACACGTCTGTGTGAATTCTCTCAAGGATCGTCGTGGCGCGACTATCCTTCTCGTGAAAGGTGGATTTCACAAATTTTCCCAAAGTACACCCCTTGCACTGATCTGACTGCGCAAGAGTGCCTTTAGGGAGCCCAGTAGAAATCTATTGTAGTATCTTCAAAGCTCCAAGGTGAAGGTGGCCCAATCTCCGGTGCCACAGCTCGCCATCATCCCGACTCACCACTCCTACTTTGCATGTCATTGCTGCGTAGCCATATACATGCAATTGATAAAGTTTCTTGACTCGAACCCCTATCTTCCGGGTTTCTTCAGTTGTCTTACTTCGCAGGAAAGCCTTTCCCTCGCTGAAGACAACATCATATCCCTTGTCTTCTAACATCGCCACAGAGATAAGATTCTTCTTCAATCCTAGAACATGCATCACTTCCTTCAATACGAAGGGTTTACTAGACTCCCTCTCAAAGGAAATGGTACCTATATCGGTCACACTTTATCTACCATCATCGCCCATCTCGATGTGCACTCCAAGATCTTTCTCATCCAGATCAAAATACAAATCTTGATCTCCTGTCATGTGAAAAGCCGCACCACTGTCCAAGAACCATACCGATCCCATCACACTTTATACCAAGCATGCAATCAGCGAGAAAAATCCAGCTCAAACTGCGAGGCTAAAGCCTCTCCCGCTGCAGATCCAACAACTTGCTTATTTTTCTTCTTCTGCGGACAATTTGTGGCATAATGTCTGTGCTAGTGATAGTGAAAGCACTTCACCTTGGACATGTCCTACTTCTTTCCTTTCGCACCGAAATGAGAAGCTTTATTTTTCTTCCCCTTCTTTGCTTAGGTAGCCAAAGTGCAATTTTCTTCATCATATGCCTTTAATGAAGATCCATCCCTGGTATTCCACCTGATCTCCTCTTGCACAAGATCCGACCAAAGTATCTCCCATCCTGGCAATTTCTCCTGACCATTGATAGAGTCCTAATAGGAATGCCAACTCTTCGGAAGACCAAGGAGAGCCAAGCTCACCAAGTCCTCATCATCGACAGTCACCCCCACACTTCCCAGCTCATCACGACATTGGGTGAACTTCGTGAGATACTTGGGCATACTGTCTCCATTCTCACACTTAATGTTTATAAGTTTATCCTTGAGCGCCAAATTCCTCTGGTCGCTCTTGCTTTGGAATAAATCTATCAACGCTTTCCACATCAAGTATGGAAAAGCATTTCCATGCAGGCTAGATACAAGCTGATCCTTCACGCCCTCCAACAGAATCCGTCGACACTTTGTTGTCTTCTTTTGCCAAGCCTCAACTTCAGCAGCATCAGTAGGCTTTGGGACTTCAACATCTATGAACTCCTTCAACCCATTGTCATCTAACACTGCCTCCATCCTGTCTTTCCATGAAATATAATTCAGCTTCCTTCAAGGGCATACTCCAATCATAATCCGTTGAAAGACATTTCAACTTCGACACAAGAAAACACTGCTGCAAATTCGAATTCCACCAGCTCAAAACTCAACCACTTCTGATCTAAAATTCGTGAGAAAAAAGTATTTCTCATACAGAGATTGACTGTATGGGAATTCACCAGATATCTCACCTTCCAAAAGAAGGATGAATCCAAACGCTACCTGGCCCGATTACAGACTCTGCCTGAAGAAATAAAATATAATCACTTTCTAAATAATAGATCTGATGATCAACTTTCTTTTATACCATGTAGAAATCCTGAACAATATAACACTTATTCACAGAGATTATCATGATTATACACTATTTACGGAATGCATGCATAATACATAACCTCCTCTACCATTAATCATAAATTTGGGAATTAAAAACAATCGCATACGCACATTGAAACATCAATCACACATATCAACACAGTATGTAATGGGGAAAGCATACAACTGAAAACCCCCAACTATCTGTATATTATAATGATAGAGAAAATGTAACAATACATAGTACAATACTCCTCACAAGTACTCAGTACTATCTCCACATGCTACACAGAAACTAGCTCAGATCTGAACAAGTCACGGATTCAAATCTCCTCCACTGTTTGCTTGCCTCTACTCCACAATCCAAGTTGAAAATAGATGAGATCCAAGTTCGAAAATCCTTTTGGCTTGTACTGCGCAATCCTCATTGGCAATCTCAATCAATGATTGTGCAAATCTCATGCACAACTATAGTCACAACTGATAGTAGTCTCACCCTTTCACCCACCTCTAACACTTGTCTCCACTGAACTGTCCATGCACTGAGTTAACTGATGTATTCTTTATTTGATTTATGAGTTAATAATTAGTGAATTAATTAATAATTAATTCACATCACTCATCACTAGTGTATTTGGCAGTTATACTAAATACAACTAGTTCAACTATGTCAAACTGAACACAACTCCATCAACTCCTCAATCAACTCCACCAAATTCAATCACTTGAGTTCTAACTAAAGTCCATCATGCAATAGCTCAACTAACCCATAGGAAAAGAGTATTTCCTTCTGGTAGTTGCATGTGCCACATCCATAGCTCAAACTGAAGTGCTGCAAGAGGATAAGATAATGTTTACAGTCCAAATATTATTAAGAGCTAATAATATTCGATTGTTTTATTTTTAGACTGGCAGTCTAAAAATAGACTCCGCCCATGTGTCTAAAAATAGAGGTCCATCTATTTTTTCCAACATGACCAATCATCCATAAATAGCATCCTGCAACTCAGACCATGATCCATATGTCTGAAAATAGACAGTCTAAAAAATAAACTTTGCGCCAAAAATAGCCTGCGGGCCCACTTAGTGAAGGCGGCTTCTTTTCACTAAGCTCCATCATCTTGTCACATTTTCAACAATATGTACTATGCATAGAACCACATCAGCCCAAAACATAAACTTCACATTTAAAAAAAAATCGTTAATTGAAACATATTTAAGACAGTCCTGATCATTATTTCAACTACACCATTTTTTAGGACTGTATGGAACTATAGTTTGATGTTGAATCCCATGTTGGGGAAGACAATTTTTATATTCATTAGAAGTACATTAGTTTGCATTATTAGTATGAAGGGATCCAATATGTGAATGTGCATCATTTCCAATCCATGCATTAAATTTTTTGAAAGTTTCAAAAGATTTTGATCAACTTTTCAACAAGTATTCCCTATGCATCTTTGTGTAATGATCAATATAATTCATCATCTATCTCTTAGCATTTTTAGATGGAATAGGAATAGGGCCACAAAAATCAAAATGAATCAATGCAAGCTTTCTATGTGCACTAGAAGAAGAATCATGAAATGGTTGTTTGATATATTTTCCTTATATACAAGCATCACATTGCTTTAGTTTCCTTGGAATAAATGGAAAACTATACACACTATTCTTTTTTAGTAAAATAATACTATCACAATTAAGATGTTCAAATCTTACATGCCATAAAAGTATGGATGGGAATTTCACTTCATTATATTGAAACATGAATGCAAAGATGTAAGCATGAGTAAATATTCCTTGTAGCATCAAGAATCTTTCTTCTTCTACTCTAATCATGACAATTGTTTTGTCATATGATTTACATATCTCTACTTTCCCCTCAAACATGTGAATAGAGAGGCCATATTAATGAATGTGAACAAGGTACAATAGGTTTCTCTATATTTCTATAAGGTAGAGTAAATCATGCAAAATAAAATCAAGCAATCCAGGAACTTTAAGCCTAATGGTGCCAAGTCCAGATGGCCCTAAGACTTGACTTGTTTGCAAAGTACATTATTCCATATACATTTTCAATGAGGTCTTTAAAGATGTATTTCTATAAGGTCATATAGTAAGTTGCACTATATGAAGCAATCATGCATCTTTCCAAGAACAAAATGAAGTATGAAACAAATCTTCAATTACTCCAATAATGCAATGATCAACAATTTAATGAACATATTCATGTGCTTTACCTTTTGTTGGATTTGTTGTTTTACCTTTGTCTTATTTTTGGTCTTTCTTGATTCTCTCCTAGGCAATTTTGCATGTGGATGGATCATGTCCATCTCTATCACAACAGATGTAGCATAGATAAGATATTTTTCATTTATGGTGTTTACCCCTCCCTTCCTCTATGATTATTCCTCCCATGCCCTCTTGTTTTAGGAGAATCGTGTGATTCATTCTTCTTTTTCTGAACAAGGAAAATTACTTCTCCAGGGGCCTAAGATGTTGTCTTCCTCTTCCTGGAAGATTTATGTCGTTTTGCAAACCCTTCTAGTAGTGTGTCAAAAGTAATTGCCTTAAATTATGCGCTATCTTGAAGGGATTCGTGGTAGTGAGAGTATGTAGAATAGAGGACCTTGATAAAGGATTTGAGAGGAATATCCATTTTAACTCTAGTGCCATCCACATAATGCAAGATGGCTCCAATCTCCGAGGCTATGACCAAGGGCTCATCTTATTTCAACTCAAGATTGAATAGTTTTACCATCAACTAGACAATTTCCAATTCTAAGTGTGAGGCATAAATAACTTTTTTTTAAACGCACCATAAGAACTTTTAATTGGAACTATATGAAAACTTACCTTTTCACTGACAAAATCAATAACTATGGCATAATCTATCCTTTATTTCCCAAATGGATAACTCTTTTGTTGGCGTGGGGTTGGAAGGTGAATTGTCATCCTCTCCCTCACATATGCCTTTTCATAAGTCATTAAAGATTAGGATATGTTTGATATTCCTTGACCATTCTTTATAGTCCTCCTTGCTAGTGAGTACTAATCCAACAATGGAGATGAGAGAATGCATATTTGTTAACCTAGGACCTATTCTTTGAGTTGAGATATTAAACACTTTCTCCCAAGAAAATAATAATTATTCCCATGATAAATTTGACAAAAATATATACAATGGGATTTCCAACAACGAGGAATGGAAATATGGTGTGATCCACCAATAAACTATGTATCCTTGAAATAGAAAGTGACACTAGAAAAGAACAGATGTCAATACCAATACTAGAAAGCAACTAACCAATAATCATTGCTTTCATAGTTTGTGTTGTAGCTCTTAGAAAAGAACCAATTACAAGAAGCGTGGTATCATTTTGAAATGTCCTCCTCTTACCGAGTTTATTAGCTAATGCAGCTCCAGAAAATGATCCAACAGTGGCACCTACAAGTGTGATGCTGATAAATGCAATGCATGATTGTTATGGACCTATTTTTGTGCTAAGAATTGCAATGTGTGTTGCTTCCATGGATAAGGAAACAGTGAAAAAAGTAATAGATTTGAAAAATGAGTTTCAATTACCAAACATTGTGTCAGCAAATTCCTAAAAGCCATAGATGATACCACTGCAAAATACCACCTTTGAATAAAAATTGGAAGCTCCCATATCAGCTTTGGACTATAAATGGTTGTCCTTGTTAGACATATTTTCTTTAAAATATGTCCAACCATCATTTGGAAATCCATTTACAAAATTCTAATGTGGTAAAAGCCTGAATATATAATTTTTTTGTCTGTTTCATATTTAAATCTTGAAAAGGAATAAAAGAATACCTATAGTACAGTGGAAAGAATGAGTGTTAAGGGAAGATACACTAGTTCATGGGACTGTAAAATTCCTATGCCCAAATGCAAGGTGGAAAATACTAGTTGTCAACACTCAAATTAATGTTCTTCCCATGGATAAAAAGATGTCAAGTCGCAGAGGCTAATGAATGCATGGTTTGAACTTGCAGAGAATTCATGGTCAAAAGTGGCTTATACATGAGTCCAAATGAAGCCAACTTAAGGCCAAAAGGGTACAAGTAGTCAATATGCAATACAATAGTACAAATTAACACATGGTATCCTGTAGGGTATAAAGCCAGAATGATAGCGAAGAAGAAGAGGAATGATGCTTCATCACAAAGTCATGTTGGGACTAAAGAGGACTCTTGAGCCTAAGAAAAAATGTTCAGCATGGGTGCCAAGTGACAACAAGGTGACTTTCTAGGGTGTCGATGATAAGGTAGGCTCTTACCACAAAAGTTATGACACTTCTAATCAGTGAGAAGGTTATGTCTCACATCTTGGTGGGGTCGATCATAGGGCCAAAATGGAAAAGGAAACTGATAAATTCACAATGCAGGTGAAGAACCTAACCTATATGCTAATTTTGGGAACCAATACCTATCAAAAGAGATCAACCATAAAATGCCTAAAGGAGAAGTCTTCAAAATTATTACATATAAATATGGTATAAGGAACTGCGGAGCCTTGTGGATTATGCATAATAGTTCTTCAGGACAAGACCCTTGTGGGACTTAGGCCAAGGACTCCTTTGGTAACTGAAACTCATGGCTTCAAAAAATTCCTCCTACGAAGGCAACTCAACTCCCAAGAAATCATGAGAACTAGAAGGATCAAAAGAGGGAATTAAGGGGTCCCATTCCACCATAGGAGAAATCACTTGATTAACTGTCAGAACCAAGTCCCGAGAAGGAAAATAATAGTTCAAAGGATCCTTCTCAGAAGAAATTAAGCATTTAGGATACAATTCCACATCGTTCACCCATGGCAGGGAAGAGTCTACTTGAACACTTGGAACATACCAAGGGGTATTCTGAACTAAATTCAAATTAGGAAGGGGGTGATTATCAGATGTAAGATGATTAATAGTAACAATACTTCCATTATAAGTAAAATACATCACTCGAAAGAGTGAAGAAACCACAACATTCATAAACATATACATAATCACGCCCAAGTAGCATATTAAAGTATAAATGGAGACAAACCACCACCATATCAATTAAGGCAGTCTTCCCACCTAAAGTAATAGGCATTTGAGGAAGAAAACCCATAGATTCACCAACTCTTCTATCATAGTCTCAAAACTTACTATCAGCTGCTAACAACTTTGGAGAACCCAAATAATTCCAAGTCGAGGAGGATATAATACTTGAAGAGTACCCTTCATCCAGCATACATTGATATATATTTGTGGAATTAACTCCAAACCTTATTTGGAAAAGCGAATCAGCAGGAAGACAAGGCTCAACAAGATTATCCCAATGAAAGGAGACACTCCTAAAACTTGGAGGGGGTACACATGAAGAGGTTGGTGACCCATTTCTAGTATGACTAGACTTATTCCCCGAGCATGAATTGCAGTGGCTGAAAGCTCATCTCCAACATGACTTGCATAGGTTGGTGATGATTCATGGAGAGAACTATTCTTCTTCTTATTCATCCTCTTTATCCTCTTTTTATATTTCTTATTACAAGATGGAAGAGAAAGGGGAAGTCTAAATTTCGCTTGTGAAGAAGATGAAAAATTAACACCCATTTGATGCCCTTGAAATGAAGCATTCATATGAGAAGCTTCAAGAACATTTGGAATATTTGGAGTGGACCACAACCAAACTTGTAATCCAACATTCAATCCAGGAATATTCAAAGTGTCCATCAATGGGGTACCAACGTTTCTAAAGAAAGGAGAAGAACACGAATCTCGTTTTGAAGGGGTCCTTGGTTGGCCTCCATAGGAATATTCGCCATACCCAACTTATACATAGATCCTTCCCTTATAGGATTTTTCAAATGAATTTTCAAGGAAGGGAGATGCACAATCAAACCTTTTCCCTTAAGGAGGAAACTTCACAATTTCAAAAGAAATATCAAAAGCCTCTCAATACCATTAGACTAGTTGGTAAGTCACTTAGAATTAAAGGTTCAAAAGTGACAATCCAATTCCACCTAATGCCAACTAAATACAAAGAGAAAACATCACTCCACTATAAAGTCCTAAATATACAACCAAATAAGCAACTTGCAAGTATTTCCGCTTTGGGTGGTTAGGACCAGACACCAAAATACAAGAAAGTGAGGTAAAGGACCTCCCGAAAGTATTTTTGAATGATAATGGCCCAAGCCTACCAAGGAAGGTATCATAAAAAGTTATGCTGACCTCCATACAATAGCCTTTGCTAGTGCAAGTACCCAAGCTTCACAAGGGCACCCTTCAGAAGTATTATGAAAGTTATGCAATGTTTGTCTCAGGTACCATGGGTATTTGCCCCCATAGCGACATGTGTCATTCCTAGGAAAGGAAACTAAGGTCACCATTTCGTAATCAGAATCTAGGTGGAACAGTCATGGGCGCATGATCCACCAAGTATGACAAGGGTTATCTCTCTTTCCTTATCTTCACATGCCCTCATACTTAACTCACATGTTAGTAGATCTTTCCCAAATAGCTTAATGAGACTAGATTTCCACTCTTTAGTAAACTTCTATACTTTCAAGTCAAGTGTCCTTGGAGAGTTTACTCTGCACGCACATATTCCAAGGCCCTAGTGTCCTAGACTAGTTGATGCATCTATGGAAAAAAAAGTCTAGTTCATTTTAATTAATCACTTATTTTAAGTGGTTGTTATTTAGGACATAGGAAAACAAAAGTGCAATTGATGGTGTTTTGATGTGCAATAAATCAATAGAAAACCTAGCTACATGAAAATGAAACTCATTTTCTTCAATGAATAGTGATTTCTACAAAGCTTCTATGAGGAACTTATTAAAGTAAAAAATATACATTTCTTTTTATTTTGCTTTCACACATTCAAAAACTAACAAAAAGATCCAAATTATTTCTATAATGCATCTAAAACAAACAAATGTGTCCTTTCAAAGACCAAAATCAAAATTTGACAAGTAAGGAGAAACATATATCCAAGAAAAGATCTCCTAAACGAAGTAAATTTCAACCCCAAGCAAATATTTGCTCACATGTTGAAAAGCCAAAAATACCAAAACACTAAAAACCAAAGAAAATAAACGCAAAAAATGTTTTATTTTTTCTCTTTTTCTTTTTAAGGACTTATGACAAGAGTTTTGAGAAGGAAAAGCACTCAATCACATCAAGATCAAAATCAAGTGAAAAGTCTCCAAAATTCACATGCTATAAACAATCACCAAGACAATCATACTAAAGTGAATAAGAGACCAAAACAGTTGAGAAAATTGATGTGAAAGATACATAAAAGATTCAGAAAGATAGAAAGATTTCAGAGAACCAAAATCCTTCATTGAATCAAAATTGCAAAGACCCTTCTCAAATATTAAAAAAGAAATCAAATGAGTCAAATTCAAGAATGCAAAGCGAAGTAATGAAAATACTATATTATAAGAAAGTTGAGAACTGACTCACTGTTCCAAAAGCATAGAACATTCAAACACTAAAAAAAGAAGGTATGAAACCCAAACTTCAAATGCAAACACTTTGAAAAATGCAAACCCTAGTTTGACATTTTTTTTGCAAAAGGAGGTAACGAAACTAATGCCAACAAGAAAAAAGATCATTCAATACTCTAGATGTATTCAAGAAAGAAGAAAAACCATGCTACACCCCTAACTGAAGGAAATACTTGAAAAAATTCAAATGTTTCTAAATATACATGACTGCGGAATACCATACCTGCACACACATGCGTCTATTTCCGAAGAAACTAGCATATACACTGGTTTCTTTGGCAGAAACCGTGTATGTATGTTCGTGTGTACAACAAAAAGAGTGTTTATATAGAATTAGCAATAAGGGTCTGATCCAAAAGATCATACTAATTGCCTAGACTACGAATGAGTCAACAATACTAGAAAAGTCAAGGGACAAGAAAGAAAAACCTAGATCAAGGGAAAAACAACCCTTCTAGGAAATATGTGATTATATTCCCTAGCGGATTTTCCAATTCTATTGGTCGGAAAAACTTCCCTAAGGTAAGGGTTGACAACCTCAATAGATCAAAGGAAGATAATCAACAAGAAGCATGTGTTCAAGCAAGAAAACTATACAAACTACCAAATTTGGATGTGAGAGGGTTACCCGTAGGTCCTACGTTCGATGTCGATCCTGTAGGGTCCAAACCCCCTACTTCCTCCTAAGCGAGCAAACCTGCAACACAATTCATAGAAGCATATACATAGAAAGTAGTTCAAAGTGCGTGCATAATAAACATGTTAGATCATCAAGCATAAACATATAAATCATGACATTTACACTTGAATCATAAAAACATGAGATCATAACATATCGGAAATTAGACAGAACTTCTTTATTGATATCACCAAGGAGTAGTGGAGAGATACAACCTAATCCAACCACGACACTAACAAAACCTCCTCTGGATCCATCCATCCCAAGCCTCAAATATCACCTCTCAAGCATGTGCAAAAATATGTCATATAATGAAGGATGAACACTATGCAAGGAAGCAATGGTTTCCTATGACTGGGAGTACAGGAGGTAAAGGAAAAATCATACTTAATCTAAGGGCCAAAAACACTATAATATCGATATCATATCTCCTTGATGTTATTAGCCCTTCCAATGAGGTGTGTAAATACCACCAGAAATCAGTTGATTCAGTTAGGCCACGAGCTCTTGTGGTGGGCTTTCGGTGAAACCATAAACCCCACCCAAAAAATAGGATATTATTTTATTTTTTCATATTTTAAATAATATACACGGGTTTTGTGTTATGGTACTCACATGTGTACGCTATTTTTAAAGGGAAAAGTCACGTATCAAATTCTAAATATTATTTTTTAATAAATGATCAAGTTTGTATGGGAAAGGGTTGCCCAAGGCCATACCAGAGCATCAGAACTATAAGAGCACTAAATGATTTTATAACGAGTAAATGGTGAGAAAAGTAATAGATTTGAAAAATGAGTTTCAATTACCAAACATTGTGTTAGAAACTTCTTAGAAGCCATAGATGAGACAACTGGAAAATACCACCTTTGAAAAAAAATGGAAGCTCCCACATCGGCCCTGGACTATAAATGCTTGTCATTATTAGACATATTTTCTATAAAATATGTCCAAACATCCTTTGGAAATCCATTTACAAAATTCTAATGTGGTAGATAAGGAGGCATTGTTCCCAAAGAACCATAGCTCGACTATGATGTTCTAGGTAATGGATATTTCCCATGCTATCAACTTTGATATGCATTCAAAACTTATAGAGTAGTTTCCTAGGACCCATAAGCTGTAAGAACATCGAGATTCACACTGCCAACATTGCCATATCAATACCCATAATTGCGCAAGCTCAATTTCACTCCATATGACCCTACTAAACCATGAAATATCTAAACAAATGGGAAGAATGAAACCACTTGGAACAACAAATATGGATTAAATGATGATTTCAAAGCAAGATTAATAAACATAGAAAGTGAGTGATTCAGCTTAGGAAGGTTCTCGCTTGACAAGCCCAAATGGAATTAAACACCTTGAGATTCTAGACAAGGGGAAACATGAAAGTTTACCAAAGCCACTTCACATTCAGAGCTATAGGAGTGGAGCATTATTGTATCACATGTAATATGTCTTTAGAAAATACCAATGTTAGATGTGAAGGGAAAATTTCTGAGAGCTATGGAAAAATTGATGGGTAGAGAGACAGTCAAGTAGAGGAGTTACATTAAATGAAAAAGTCTAAAATTATCTCTAAGATAATCTCAGGCTAGGTGAGTAACTCCCAAACTAGGATATGATTACATTAATGATAATATAATTATATAAGATAAAAGAGCGATACTCGTGATTCATCTTTCAAACATGGTTCTTATTGCACTGAGAGGCACTCTCCATCCCAATATGGAAGAGATGATGTAAGGTTATATTATGTAATGTGACGTTATGCTATTTAAACATTTTGACTCAATCAAATTAAATAACAATAAAAATAAAATAAAAGTAATATT